>CABFWO010008338.1:0-18412 GCA_902155825.1 Timema genevievae | reverse complement strand
CTAAGTAGAATAAGAGAAACTTTTCTTTTTCTTTTAGCATTCCGTCTTACTACCCGTTCGGTCTATACGCATATTTACTAATTACCTAAATGCTTTATGGATGAGTAAGGTTAAATTTAGAGAAACCGTACCCGATGTTGCGTGGAGGGAGAGTGAAAAACTATTAGGAAAATATAATCTCATTACACCCGAATGGGAATCGAGCCCCGATCTTCCTGTCATCGGTGGTATAGTATATTGCGAGAGTGACGCCTTCAACCATGCAGCTACTGTTTTCTAATTTATATTTCAAAATGGGTCGTTCTATCCACAATGGCCTCACCCCCCTCAAAAAATATAAAAGTTAGTGACACTTATGCCTCTTTGTTTCAACCCTGTTTCCTTAAAACATGATTTTTTCATGGAAATCTGACATGATTCATTATAATAATTACATTTGAAAAACACCTTTAGAGATAATTTGTTTTAAGCAAAAAAAAAAATATAGGAAAAGAAGATCGTTTGAAGGAGAACTAGTGTCTCACCTTCAAATATCAGTCTAACAAGATACTCCAAAATTGACGAACTCTAAATAAACACAGATTTTTATAAACAAGTTTAAGCAGTTGAACCAACACAAGATTAAATTACTCCCATCGGCGTTCGAGTGGTCTGTCTAGCGTTTCTATATAAAAAAAATACTATATTTCCATCGACAGGGAGTTCGGGACATGAAACCTCGTTGAGTGTTGTCTACCGTCCCATCATGCCCTTATTGTGTGCTCTCTTCTTCAACTCGTTTACGACACCAAATTTGGGCACTCCCCAGGGCTCGTCCACTTGATGTGGATATTTACCGAATATCCCACTCGTTGACATCCGTAATATATTTTTTTAAGGAGGATCCTGGACCCCAAATTTGTCACAACTACCATCAAGGTATTAGAACTGTAGGTTGGTCGGGGCAGAAGAGGACCTAATTATTTTAGGTTAGGTTTATTTAATCGTTTCATATCGGCCTCGTGGTGTAGTGGTCAGTGCACCTTGCTACGAGCCTTGTGGTCCCGAGTTCTATTATTGGCTGGTACCTTGGGTATTTTTCCTGAAAGTTGAAACACACCAACAATCATCAGGGTTTAGTTAATTAGGCTTAACTTAGGTTTAAGTGTTTCCACATCCTCATAATTGTTATCACCATCATACTCGCTATAACCCTCATACTTACTATAACCCTCATACTCGCTATAACCCTCATACTCACTCTAACCCTCATACTCACTATAACCCTCATACTCACTATAACCCTCATACTCGCTATAACCCTCATACTTACTATCACCTTGTGACCCTCATCTCATCTCATCGAGACATGAGATGATTCTCCATGGAAAGGATGTACTACCATTAGTACATTGGGACGTTCCCTGGACAACGGTACAGTAGTACTGGCTAATCTTTCCACTACTGGGCTAAGAATGATATAGCACAGACATGAACTAGTATTATTAATTGCTTCACTAATTTTAGTTCTAGTTGATTTAGGTACAAACAACTGTCAAATTAAATAAGAAGCAAGCCTTATCGTTACTCCCACGCGCACCCAACAGTCTTAATATCGGCACCACATCAGATGGTACACACAACTCACCAATATTTTGTTTGTAAATAAACGTTTAGTTACATAATGAACAGATACAGTTCAAAATATAACAAGACCAGCTCACAGCTCCCCACTCTTCATTTGTCCTCATAAGGCTGAGTTGACCTTGTTGAGCTACAGCTTCACATAAAGATCTGGAAGCGACGGGGATAAAACCCGAGACCTCTGAATCTTTAGCCAGGAACTCTGACCACTAGACCACAGTGGTGGTTTAAGGGCTCTGTATATTATTATAATTATAACTTTATTATAACTTTAAACTAATTTTCCCCAACATTTTTATTTTCTAAATATAATATTGTTAAATTAAGGAAAAGTCAATTTTTTCTAAATAATATTTAAACAAAATGATCTAAGTAAGACTTGAGTAAAATTTATATCAGAATTATTTTATTTTATTTAAATATCTATATTTATAATTAGTGAATATATTATTTATTTCATTCTGAACAAATGAATTGCTCGAATAATTCAGGATCTAGTCTTCAAACTTAATAATACGACAAAGAGAAAAAAAGGTCACAAAATAAATTAAATTGCTCTTTATTTCATTTTTGTAAATGGTGATAGTATAGGAATTAGCTATTTAAGCAAAGTATTTTAAATTATACACAAAAAACATTTCGGAGCTATCTACAGAGTTATTAAAAATTACTCGTGGAGTCAAAACTACCACATTTGGCCAAGGACAACAACATTTTATATGCAGTTGCCAAACTAGTTAACTTTTTCTTTTTTATCGAACCTTGACTGTCTAATTTTAACTAAGCAAAGCTTATAAAAGGAGATGAATACAAAGCATTGTCTTAGTTTAAAAAAGAGTTGGAATTACTGCAATTCCTTTATAAAGAAATCGATCTATGAAGTAAACATTAATTTATTATGTACAAACACTTATATATATAAAAAGAAAGCATTCAAAATGTCGCTTTTTAATCTAAATACTGTTGATTTGATTTTACTAGCTACACTTGTGAGCTTTTTCTATTTTTAAAAACTATGGTGGCAACAAAGACATATCAGGAAACTGGCAAGTGAAATACCTGGACCTAAAGCATTTCCTATTATAGGAAATATCCTGGATATCTTGGCCTGGACTCAAGAAGAATCATTTAAAAAATACGTAAGTGTTGCAAGGAAATATTTTCCAACAGCTCGTTTCTGGGCTGGACCGTTTTTAATCATATTTGTTTCGGATCCGTGTGATCTAGAAATATTAATGAACAGTGAAAAGTGTTTAGGAAGGGAAAGATTCAAGAATATAGCAGAAATATTATCCGTTGGGAGATGGTTTAATTGCAATTGGAGGGGAGCAATGGAAGATTCACAGGAAGTTTATTCTCTCTTCGTTTCATTACCGTCATTTTGAATATTTTGTTAAGGTATTTAATAAAAAGAGCAAAATTTTAGTAAATTGTTTAAAACAGGATTCGAACATTAGTAACAGTATCAATATTTTACATTATTTTACTAGAGCAGCTTTTGATACTATATGTGAAACAATTATAGGTGTAGAAATGAATTCTCAAGATAAAGGAAGTGATAAATTTATCGATTCTATGAACACTTATCTTGGTATTGGCACACAAATGTTCTTAAAACCTTGGCTCCTCAATACCATTATAGTTCGTTTAACATCCTACCACAAGGAAATGACAGAAAAAGCAGCCTACATGACTTCGTTTTGTAACGAGCTCATCAACAAGAAGACGAAGGAGTACCGCGAGCGAACTAAGGATTTAATTCCAAAAAAAGAACACTCTGATAGCTTAACTAAACGAGACCAACCCTTATTAATAGATTCCATCATTGAAATGATAGAAAATAATGAATGTTTCTTCTCAAAGAAGGAAATCATTGGAGATATAAACCTACATGATCATGGCAGGGTTGGATACAACAGCAAATAGCCTGAGCTTCACGATGATGTTACTAGGATTCCACCAGGATGTTCAAAGGAAAGTACTAGAAGAACTTGACGCTGTTTTTGGAGATGACGTGGACCGTTCAGTATCAATGGAGGATTTAAACAACCTTAAATACATCGAACAGGTTATAAAAGAATCGCTTCGTCTCTATCCGGTGTCTGCCATTCGTACCAAGAAATACGACTGAAGATATCAAAATCACCAACTATACTTTACCTAAAGGTTGTGATCTGTTATTTAATATTTATTCTCGTCATCGCAACCCCAAGTTCTTCCCGAACCCAGATTAGTTAGACCCGGAGAACTTCTCACCGGAGCGCTCCAAATGTCGACATCCGTACAGTTTTCTTCCGTTTTCCGGCGGTATGAGAAAATGTGTTGGCTACAAGTACGCCATGTTCCAGATGAAGGTTGTTCTTGCGACAGTTCTGAGACATTTCACAGTTCATCCGGCATGTGAGAGGAAAGAAATGGAGCGTTTTGATTTACATTTATCTTTGAAATTAGTGAATGGTTATAACATCATATTAGTTCGAAAACATTGACCAAAATGTCAATTGTTTTGTAAATAGTCGATGTTTGGTGGAAAATTACTTTGTCGTATAATTAAAGATCATTATTAACTATTGGTGTTGTAATTTGATTTGCCAACTTCCCATGTTTTTCATTATATTTTTCTAATTTGTAAGTGCTTTACAATATATTCTTGTTTTGGTTGAATTGAAAGACGTGTTTTAAAGTTCTTCCGTGGCATTTCACGCTGTGTTGCCATGCGTTAAAAAATAATACATTATATCCATTCACAATAAAACGGAATGAAGATCGTCTAACACTGTTTAAAATAAATAAAATAATGAGTTTTGAGCTAAGGAAGAACACTTACCTTTTTATTAAACATATTTATCCTTCTAGTAAGTTAGTTGACTTTTCTTTATTCATTTATCTTCAATGTCGGTCATGATTTTATTCCAAGGTATGCGCATCACTTTTAAACAAGTGAGTGGCGTGTCTGGTAATTATAAAATAAGCAAAAAAAGAAATGGATATAAATACTTCCAAACTAGCGCGTATTTCAATTTCTGACAGATGGAAATAAACATTTTATCTCTCTTTAAAAAATTTGTCATATTCGTTGATTTTTTTAAATATCTATATTAAATTGCATTTTAATTTATATTAATCGAATTTAATCCCTAGTCCATAACCAACATTTTTATCTTTTGTTTTAATGCATGATTATTCTCTTTGAACTTGGAAAAAATGAACGTTTTTAAATTTGATTCCTGGAATACTATTTGAAGAAGATTGGGGTCTTCTTTCTCGGCATCTGATAAAAGATGGAACGAAATCGGTGTGGCTCCTAAATCAATGTATTTTTAAAATGGAACAATAGTTTAAAAGTGAAATATAAGTATCCAAGTTGAAAGTTACGTGCTTAGGGATGAATTAGAGACTGTTATTTCTTAAAAATATGAAATGTTTAAAAATTAAGAAGAGTAAACAAATTCACAACTTTTCGCTTGAGATTTTTTCAACATGGCCACATTATATTGATGAGAGCTATCCAAATCTTCAACAATAAATTATTGATTTTTTTTCTTTTTCTCACATCAGTCTCCTAGTATAAATTTAAAACATTCCTACACTTTATTTCGTCTAGAATCTCAAATAATATTTCATTTTCTGCAAAATCATTAATACAACTATTATTGAATTTTTTTTGTCAACCATATATTTTTTTAAATAATTTTACTGTCAAAAATTAGCTGTTAAAAATATATTTTATCTGTAAGACTAGAAATATATCTACTTGGACGTCCATAGGTAGAATTGGGATGTGGAAACAATGCAGCAACAACAACAATGATAATAGTAACTCACACAATTCTCAACATTTTTTTATTTTTATTATTGTTGTTTAAATTAGTACATTTCATGCAGTAATCCATTTTATTTTCTAAATTGTTCTTGCTAGAAATTTACAGCACACATTGTTGTAGTTAGTTGACATTATTGTTAGCATCGCATCAGCTAGAAAGTATTTCCCGAGCACACCCAGTGGTCTCGAGTGTTAGAGTCGTCGTGCCGCTGTCGGAGTTAGCCCAGATAAAGGATTGGTATATTTTATTTATTTATTTATTTATTACAACAGTGTTGCATACCTTTAACATATTATGCTATTCCAATTAAAAAATCTATATTAAACACTTCACAAAGATATTGCTATTTTTATTAAATACCTCTACAAAATATTCAGAATTATTATAGTGAAATGAAGAGAGCGTAAACTTTCTGTGAATCCTGCACTGTCCTCCAATTGCCACTAAACCATCTCCCACTGGATATTTATTCATCACATTCTTAGCTCTCTTCCTTCCTAAACACTTTTCATTGTTCATTAGAATCTCCAAATCGTGTGGCTCCCTTCCTAAACACTTTTCACTGTTCATTAGAATCTCCAAATCGTGTGGTTCCCTTCCTAAACACTTTTCACTGTTCATTAGAATCTCCAAATCGTGTGGCTCCCTTCCTAAACACTTTTCACTGTTCATTAGAATCTCTATAATCGTTTGGATCTGAAACTGAGACAAGTAAATACGGTCCAGCCCAGAAACGAACTACTGGTGAGTATTTTCTGGCTGCCTTTATGAATAGATTGGAAGTGCGTGGCAAGTGTGAATTCATCAAGTGTATAACTCAAGGATACTTCAGACGATTCTCGAGACTATTAGGATACACAGCCCCTGTGTGTGTTAGTAGCTTACACTAGCAATTCTTATTTTTCCCTGCATCCTTCAGTTGCTATTCTGTCAAAATGTGTTGTGTATTATAGTTAAAATTTACATTTGATAACTTTAATGTTGGTATTTGTATCACCCTTTGTCAATGAAAATGTATATATTATGTCTCTTTAACGAATAAACTAAACTAAACTAGCAATTCTTATATCTGCAACCATGCAGGTTTTCACCGAGCGTATGACGTTAATGAATTATTGGATAATTAATATACCTGTAGTCTTCTCAACTTAGCTCAATCAGTAGCGTGTCTGTCTTCCGAGCTTAAGGTCACGGGTTTTATTCCCATCATGGCCGAAAAATCTAATCATTGGTGAAATGTGGGTTTACCCTTTCACAGTGATAAATTAACTGGGCGGGGGACTGGATGTTGTGCCCGAACTAAAATAAAAATAAAATCCTTGGTGATCGAGAAACATCATATTCCTGGTTATCAGATACACTAACTATTAATTGAGAAATTATCCGATTCTGTGGCCGCATGGTCTAGGGTGCTACTTTCGCAATAGACTAATATGTCGGTGATGACAAGAGCGTGGTTCAACCCTGGTCGGGTGTATTGAGTGTGGTTTATTCCTAAATGGTTTCCCTCTATCTCTCTCCACGCAAATGTGGGTACGTTTCCTCTAATTTCAACCTTACTCATCCATAACCCACTAGCGTATTTAGTACACAAGCGAATATCCCGAATGGGCAGTAAGATATGGTGCTAAAAAAAATGAGAAAATGTTCAACTAAGAACTTTTTAATAAATCTTGGTTCATAAAATGTACGCTTACAATAGGTAATACAGTAAAAAGAGCTTACACGTGGAAACTTGAAGTCAATCTAACAAGGCGGCTATAAAGTATACTCTAATTTTCTTAGTAAAGGACATTTTTTGAAAGCAAGCAAAATTTACTAATCAAATTTCACGAATACTTACATCAAGTCACGTGATCTGCTTCAGTCACTTTCGATATTGTGAATATATCAATCAATCAAAATTTAGCGCAAAAATGTTGTATTTTATAAAAGCTGGACTAACAAATTTTCTCATGATAAAATTCCTGAGGTTTTTTTCCCCAGGTTTTTCAGAAGAATTTCTCATTTTGACAGTTTTTTTTAGATATTATAGATTGAATTATCGTGGAATAAATTGTTTTCCTTAAAATTATTGAATGTGAATGTATATATAGATAAATAAATATTATAATCTGTAAGCTCATTTACTAACTACACTAATAAGGATTAGTAAGGTTGAATTAAGAGAAACTGTACCCGCATCTTCATGGAGAAAGAGAGGAAAGCCATTTATGAAAAAACCAAACTCGGTAAACCCGACCGGAAATGTACCCCAATTCTCAGTTTTCGGCAATCTAGTCTATTGCGAGAGTAGTGCAACATTATGTCGAGCCCAAAGGAAAAGAATAATAAGACATTGTAAAACTGGGCCTGGCTTTAATTGAAGCCAAATGTAACACGTCACATGAAATGTCGCGTATATCCTTACAATTATTCGTTCTTAATTCAGAAACAATTGTGATAAAAACAATTAAAATAAATATTCATCTCGGAGAGTAGTCGGATGTGTGTGGACTCATGCAAAAAATGAATTAATATCGGAAGAGGCAAAGATGGCAGTATATAAAAGTGTGTTGACGCCAAAATTGTTGAATTGATATGAAGGCTGAGTTTGTCAGGAGAAACACAAGATCAAGGTAAACGTGGTCGGAATGAGATATCTAAAAAAAATTTTGTGGAAAAACTCGTATAGACGGAGTCAGTAATGAATGGGTTCGGTTTGAAAGGGAATCCAATTGATAATTGTGAAAGGAGCGTCTTCAAGGGTACCTTTATGGTGCATCCTCGGTGCTGGATCATCGCTGAGCTGTGTACATGGATGTTTGGCGATGATGAAACAAAACCAATAATCTTTATTGGGGCATTTATCCTGGATCAGCGCTGCCTTCCTCGCCACTGCGATGAAAACAAACTAGTTTGTCTTTCGAGCTTTGACCATCGCCGGGATCCCGAAACTTGAGATGTGATTGGTTCCTTCAAGGTCACTCACCCGGCTCACTGTGAAACCCACTACTAACCTGTATTATATCTATTCACAGGTAATCATATTGTGTTCATAAGCAAGCAAGTAATAGCAAGTTATTTTATGAGGTTTTTCGTGATTTTTTAGGTGGATATTTAATAACAATTTGAACAATGAGTGAAGATTCAAAACAGACTCTGATATCAGCTGTTTTTGAACGCAAATATATTTGGGACCAGCGGCATGCATCCTGGCCTAAATGACTGAGTCAGCATAGTTTTTAACAGGAAAAAGATCCAATAGCACCAAAAAAACTCGAGAGAATCAACTCACAGATAACATCTCATGCCAACATCTTACAGCTATGTGAACAGTTGCAGGGTAAATGCTTCATGGCGAGCATCAGAGCTATGATCCAACAGCGAGGGGCCTGGCAAGCATCAGAACTATGTGCGAGCAGCGAGGTGCCCGGGGAGCATCAGAGCTATGTACGAGCAGTGAGGTGCCCGGTGAGCATCAGAACTATGTACGAGCAGCGAGGTGCCCAGCGAGCATCAGATCGAGGTGCCTGGCGAGCATCAGAGCTATGTACGAGCAGCGAGGTGCCCGGCGAGCATCAGAACTATGTACGAGCAGCGAGGTGCCCAGCGAGCATCAGCGCTATGTGCGAGCAGCGAGGTGCCCAGCGAGCATCAGAGCTATGTACAAGAAGCGAGGTGCCCAGCGAGCATCAGAGCTATGTACGAGCAGCGAGGTGCCCAGCGAGCATCAGAACTATGTACGAGCAGCGAGGTGCCCAGCGAGCATCAGAGCTATGTGCGAGCAGCGAGGTGCCCGGCGATCATCAGAGCCATGATCCAACAGCGAGGGGCCTGGCGATTATCAGAACTATGTACGAGCAGCGAGGTGCCCGNTGCCCTGCGAGCATCAGAGCTATGTACGAGCAGCGAGGTGCCCAGCGAGCATCAGCGCTATATGCGAGCAGCGAGGTGCCCAGCGAACATCAGAGCCATGATCCAACAGCGAGGTGCCTGGCGATCATCAGAGCTATGTACGAGCAGCGAGGTGCCCGATGAGCATCAGAACTATGTACGAGCAGCGAGGTGCCCGGTGAGCATCAGAGCTATGTGCGAGCAGTGAGGTGCCCGGTGAGCATCAGAGCTATGTACGAGCAGCGAGGTGCCCTGCGAGCATCAGAGCTATGTACGAGCAGCGAGGATGCAGCATAAGCGTACCCTTACGTTGGTTTGTGTATGTTGAGAGTGGATCGAGTGACGAAGCAAATATATATAAAAGAAGAGTGTGTGAATCAAAAGGAAAGGGTAGGCAATTTTAGACGTGGCTAAATTTTGTATACGGATGTGTGAAAAAAAGAGACATAGAGAGTTTTAAGAGCAAAAGAGCATGTATGATTTGATGTATGGATGTTGTTGAAGCGAAGGGAGTATACGATGATAGGGAAGTGTGGATAAATTGAGTGAGGATGGATTAAGTGCGGAGTTGTTTTCTAGCTATATTCACAGTTTCTTGCCTACCCCGTAAGTGAACGGAGTGATAATATGTATGTATGTATGTATGTATGTATGTATACCTCAGTTTTAGCTTATGTGGTGCTCACTGACAGTTCACAGCTGACTTCTGACAGTCAACATTTAGGTATATACCTAAATTTTGACTGTCAGAAGTGACAACTGCTAAAGACATGTTTTTTGCAGATCATATGGTTCGGCGTAGGGATACATAATTTGGTCTGGTAGCTTTTCAAAGCCTTCAAAAGTCAGCTGTGAGCTGTCAGTCAGCACCACATAAGCTAAAACTGAGGTATATGTATATGTGTATGTATGTGTGTGTGTGTATGTATGTGTGTGTATTTGTATGTACGTATGTATGTATATATGTGTGTATGTATGTATGTATGTATGTATGTATCTATGTATCTATGTATGAACTGTATCGCAATATATACACGAACTATAGCTTTTCACATTAATTAACAACGTAACCAATCAATTAATACGAAATAATTGTAAAAGTTATTAAATAGAGTTGTATTAAACATCAAACATGTTTGAAAAAAATACGTAAAATATCCTTAAATAATTATATAATGAAGAATTACAGTCAAAACATATCATAGAGCCTTTATAAAAAAAAATTAAGACACAATACAGGGTTTTAGGTTTATGAATCAATGGTTAGATAATAATTTATTATTCACTTGATATTTTAACGAATTTAAAACTGATGATAATGAATGTTAACTTAATAATCTAATTTAAAGAGAAATTAATGAGAATTAGTTATTTAAATATGAAATAATAAAAAGGTAAAGTCTACATATTGATGATTCGTTGTAGGAATTCCCTTTTGCTCACAATACCTTCCTCCACTAACTCTGACCTGAGGATTATATAGAACTACATCGTAACTAGTCGTCAAATGGGGGCCGCTCACGCAGGGATAACACAAGGAGGATGGGATCTCCTACAAAGAATCATCAGTTTGTAAACTCTACCTTTTGCTTTTCTTCTACTATCTACTATCAAACAAATTCTATCAACAGCTACGTATCAATATTATTGACAGATGCTACACATAAGGACAAAAGTGTAGACCTGTGTCTTGACATAAGGCACCAGAGACATTTCGTACCACCTGTACCCTTTTTACTATCTCTGGGCACATTTCCCCGACACCCCTTTCACCGATGTGTCGTTGGCGCAAACTGCCCACTCTTGGTATTCTTTCGCACGGGAGTATTTCATTCCGTAAAGAAACAAAGAGACCAACAACTCTATCATGTTTCACTTATGTTTTATTCTTAACTTCTTAAGGTCGGGTACATCCGGATCCCTCTTGACACTCTCAAGTCCGGCCTTTCTTTCGTTTTCTCTTCTTTTGCTAGCGTCCGTTTCATACCTCGACCGGCACTGCACTGCCTCATACTTCCTTACACCACCTCTTAGAGAGAGCGAGGTGCCGTCTAGCGGCACACCTTTCAACCCAACAACCGGGTGTGACGCAGACGGTACACACCTTACCTGAAAAGGTTCTACTAATGACTTAAAAATATTTACGATGCGACAAATAGTACCACTTCTATCTACTTAACCTTAAAAAAAAATCCCGAGCTAATATGTGCAAGCAAGGTTCATTACTGTATAGTAGATAGCTGTGAGAACGTCAACATTTCAGTTATTGTAAGTTAAATAGTGAGCTAGGTTAAGTTATGTTAGGCTAGGCCAAGTTAGGTTAGATTTGGTTAGGTTAGGACAAGCTAGATTTCAATATTTTTGAAACGCTCCACTACCATTGCCATTCTCCTTTGCGATGTGACCTTGCATATCAGAGGCATTTTACACGATAGTTCAATTAAATTCGCCTGGATAAATTTAAAACTTAAACCTGGCATACCTTCCCATCAAGTGGTACCATTTGTCTCATCGTAAATATGTTAAAGTTATTAGTAGATGCTTCTCAGGTGGCTTCCCGAGTGGTACGAAATGTCGCTGGTACCATTTGTCGCATATCCATGTAGGCCACGTCTTGTCTGGATTTTTTTATGACTTCGAGGTATGGCTTCAATTCGAAGCTGGTCTTGACGTGTTTTTTTTGTTGTCCTAAACGGTTTAACACTTTGGCTCTTACGAAAATATGGTTACACTTCCTTCCTCATCTACCCAATTAGTGTAAATATGCGGATATTACGAATACACGAAACACTTTTCAGGAATATACTATAATTCTGTTGCTTAGTCTTATCCGTTGGATTAGTAATATAAATACCTTCAGCCATAAATGTATCTGTTTGATATATAAAATTAGGTTTAGATAGATAAACACATTGACCTCAATAATATTTCATAGCCCAATGGAAATAATAACCCTCCAGCATTTGTTTTTGTTTTTTTTCATCTTATTGGTGTGTTTCAACCAGTCACTATGGATACAAGGCCTACAAAGAGGATACCGGTATTTCTTGTTCGATATCACCTAATTGTCACCATTATAACAGGATTCCTTGAGCGACCTCGTTAGTTTTGGGGTAAATTGCTAGTTTCAAGACCCGATGTTCGTGGGTTCAAATCCATCTGGGGTAAACTGATTTTTCTTGAGCGATAAAAATCCGTTGCACAACTTCCTTTGGGGGGAATTGAAGCCGTTGGTCCCCATGTCGATTGTGGTGTATAAAAGAAACCTGGAATGTATGGTAAAATACTTTTCCTGGCTAAATTAGTAGGCTCTTTCGCTCTCGCTCATAGGAATTCTCGTGTGCTTATAATAATCATTAGGTTAAGAAAGTGCGCGTTAGATAACTCAAATAAATTTAAAATGGATCCTTCCAAAATAATAGTTCTTTGTGACTTACTTACCGCTTCAAAAGTACGATAACTAGACCATATCCTAGGGCACTACCTTAAGAGGGCGAATGTGAATGAACTGCATTTAAATTCATCTGGACTCTATCTGGATTGAAATGCTGCAGCCCAGGACAAATGGGTCATACAAAAAAAAAGTAATCTTAATGTTTGGTAAAATATCGATATGTCGACGATTTTAAAATATATCTTATTTTCATTTAAAATCTTTTGGTTTATAGTGTATCACCTAAATTAAAAATATAGCCTATACATTATTAATAAATGTATTTAATGATTTTCAATTTTTTTTTATTCTTAAAGTTAATGAAACGTTTTTTCAAAGGTTTTAATTCTCGTACTAATCAAATGATAGAGGTTGGTATAAATAAGACCCCCAAAAATAGTTTAAATAACTATGACCACATGCTTATCAAGACTGGTTGAAATCCATCAGGTAGTATTTTATATTTTTTAATTTCATCTAAGACCAGCTGGTTTACCCGTTCTTCGCACGGAGAATCTATAAAAGAGCTTTATTATTTTTACTATATAAAATTAACCACAAGGGAAAGTAATAAAATCTTAAATTATGTTTATAAATTAATCATTAATTGGCTATTACGCTAGAACGCGAAGGTAGAGATATAAACTATATATGTTTAAAAGATTAGATTTATTTTTAAGATTAATTTATAACTTCTCTAAGCACGATGTTTTGAACTTTTGCCTGTGGTTGCTAGTAAAAAAAAAGATAATAGTGACAGAGCATAAATGGTTGCTAAAGGGTTAAAACAAATTAAATCTACATAGTAACAGTTTATATAAGAAATTAATCATTTTTACCGTTTTTGGCCTAATCCGATCCGCTGTTTTGAATTTGACACATAAAAGATTATTTTTTTTTAACTTTCATAGAGAACATTATTTTAAGACCTATCAGCATTCTAAATTTTTAGATTTTAAGGTTGTTTAGAAGTGTTCGAATAACTCATTCGGACAGACACATATCAAAACTATATCAAATTAGGATGTTCTACATCCGGCTGCACTTTTTATATAATTTATTTTGTGCGTTATTTTTAAAACAATATTATCAAAGCAAACTTAATCTAACCTTTGACATGCGATGCATGATTTTGTGCACTCTTTTTAAAATAAACTCACTTTTCTTCTTTGTGTTGGTTTTCCACTGTGCGGTTGGCGCATTTCGGGTCTGGTCTTGGAGGGGTGGTTATAGTTGGGTCCTTGGCGTAGGTTGTGTTCGGCCAGGTTACTCACTATTCTGGTGAGCCCATCGAAATAAGACGATTGATTCGGAAGCTGTACGATATTGAACAACACTAAAATATACACCTAAATACATAGATAAACAGGCAAAACACTCAAAATATATTCTTCTACAAAAATAAATAGTTTATTTATGTGAGAAAAGTAAATACATACTTGTAAATAATTATTTATTTTAAATTTTTTTGCAAAAGATTATACAACTTTAACATTCGAAAATAAATATAAGTGAATTCAATCAAGAACTTTATAATATTATGGCAAGAGTAAAGATGTGCTTACTTTATATAATATGGTTTAGTTTTAAGCTTGTTTAAAATTCATGAATAATAATCAAACTTATACAAACTAAAGCATTATATATTCGAAATGGACTGAAGATATGTAACACAACTTAAATTCTAGGAACTAATCTAATTTTAAAACCTTTTCTTAGTTTTAAAATTAAATTAAAATCCCATCGATCCATTTCTTTACTCTCACACGCCGGATGAACTGTGAAATGTCTCAGAACTGTCGCAAGAACAACCTTCATCTGGAACATGGCGTACTTGTAGCCAACACATTTTCTCAAACCGCCGGAAAACGGAAGAAAACTGTACGGATGTCGACCTTTGGAGCGCTCCGGTGAGAAGTTCTCCGGGTCGAACTCATCTGGGTTCGGGTAGATCTTGGGGTTGCGATGAAGAGAATATATATTAAATAACAGATCACAATCTTTAGGTAAAGTATAGTTGGTGATTTTGATATCTTCAGTCGTATTTCTTGGTACGAATGGCACCACCGGATAGAGACGAAGAGATTCTTTAATAACCTGTTCGATGTATTTAAGGTTGTTTAAATCCTCCATTGATACTGAACGCTCCACGTCATCTCCAAAAACAGAGTCAAGTTCTTCTAGTACTTTCCTCTGAACATCCTGGTGGAATCCTAGTAACATCATCGTGAAGCTCAGGCTGGTCGCTGTTGTATCCATCCCTGCCCATATCATGAAGTTTATTTCTCCTACGACCTCATCGTTGGAGAAATAACATCTTTTAGTCTCTATTGATCGTATAATGGAATCTATTAATGACGGATGATCCTCCTTGGTAGAGACATCAGATTTTCCCGCTGTTTCACTTGTATCTTCACTTCGCTCGCGGTACTCCTTCGTCTTCTTGGTGACGAGCTCATTACCAAACGAGTTCATGTAATCTACGGATGCTATCAGTTTATCGTGGTATGATGTCAGACGAATTACCATGGGAAAGAGGAGCCAAGGTTTCAAGAACATTTTCGTAAGAGTAGTAGTGAAAGTATCCATAGATTTGATAAACCTATCGTTTCCTTTTTCTTGCGATTTCATTTCAACACCCATAACGGTTTCGCATATACTATCAAACGTGAATTTGTTAGAATAAGGTAAGATATTGACAATGTTCGAATTTTCGGAAGACACTTTCAAACAATTCAATAAAATTTTAGTATTTTTATTGAATACTTTGACAAAATATTCAAAGTTACGGTAGTGAAACGATGAAAGAATCAATTTTCTGTGGACCTTCCATTTAGCATCACTCATTATAAATAGACCTTCTCCTATAGAATATTGATCTGATATTTTCCTACATCTTTCTCTCCCTAAACATTTATCACTCTTCATTAAAATCTCCAGATCATTCGGATCCGAAACTGAGACAATTAAATATGGTCCAATCCATAAACGGACTGTCGAAGAATATGATTGAAGAATGCGTATGTATTCTTGAACTGATCTTTGTTTACTATACACCAATGAATATAGAATATTTCTTATAGTTGGAAGCACATTAGGTCCAGGTATTTTACTTGCCAGTTTCCAGGTATGTCTTCTTCTCCAACAAACTATGAATATATAAAATACACCAAAAATTACAGCGAGTAGAAATAAAGGAACCGTGGTCGAACTCTTAACCAACATTTTAAATATTCAAAAACTGTACCTAAAAGTAGTGCCCGTTAAAATTTAATCAAACGGCTCACTCTTAAAATTCATGTTTTGATTATTCCAAATCCGATAAAATACTGACAAAATCTCTTGCTTTTTAACTCCTTTTATAAAGATTCATTCTTTAAAACTTGATTATCTAGTTTTGTTTGTATTGCTGTGAAAGCGAGTTTTATCTGAAGGGTATCAATGATATTGACCTTGTTAGAGTGCTCTTATTTGAGTATTAGTAGAAATTTTAATAAAACTTCACCCTGACCTGCATTTAAAACAGAAAACTCTCCAGACATACTTTAGAAACGCCTAGGTTTTTTTTGTAACCTAGCAAGGTCAAATTATGCACATTAAAAAAAAACATTCTAAATTTCCTGTCTGTGCATGATGCATAAGGTAAATTGAAACAAATTGATCATTTACTGAGAAATATGGAGTCATTTTCATTTCCCATAAAATACATCATCGATATTATTTGATTCACTTTATTTTAGTTATTTAACTGTAACGAATGATTATACCAGCGCACGATAATTTCTATGGGCGAGACTGAAAGGACCTAACCAAGTCTGACGGGAAAGGTATTTTCACATTCCTTTCAGGGTTCTTTTAACACGCCACAATCGACATGGGACCGACGGCTTTACTTCCCCTGCGAAGGAAGTTGTGCTACGGATTTTTATCACACAAGAAAAATCTGTCTACCTCGGCTGGGTTTGAACCCACGATCATCGTGTCACGAGGNCCGAGGTCGACATCTTCAATATCCATGTTGATATTTTCAAATCAAAGTATAAGTTTTTCATTTTTGAGATTCTTGTAAGCAGTAGCCAATGAAATTATTACCTGTATTTCAAGGGAAACGACATTTTTTTATTAAAAAAGTTAACCTTTTGGAAATAAAAGTGGTATTGACGACGTGTTGTTAAAAGATAACTTTCAAGGAGCAATTTTCTTTTAAGCACTGTGTCTTACTACCCGTCCGGTTCGTATGCATATGTACTAATTACACTAATGTGTTCGCATCAAGAAGATTCATTGAAGAGGATGTGTACCCACATTTGCGTTGAGAGAGAGTGGAAAATCGTTTAGTTGTAAAAACCACCCTCAGTACACCATACCGGGATTCGAACTCCGGTCTTTCCATAATTGGCAGTCCAGTCTATTGGGAGAATGATGTTTTAGAGGACGTGGCCACCGAAGTGGTAGGAGCCATTTTAAACGGTAGATACCCTCTTCGGTGGCCGCGTGGTCTAACACTCGTAGTAGACTAGACTGCCGATGACTGGGAAATAGGGGCTCAAATCCCGGTCGGGTGTACAGAAGTATTTTTCTTTAAGAGGTTTTCCACTGCAATAGCAATAAGTAGCGGTATCGAAATTTTAATCTGGAAAAAAAGTTTTTTTATTTAGTAATAATAATTTCAATTTTTGCATGATAATAATTGTATTTTCATATTTAAACCCTGAAAAATATAATAATTTAACCATATTATAGTATATTTAGGTCTATCGCGTCTTTGTTATGTGCTGGAACTTGGAAAGTTTGATAGTATTGTATTAATGAATATTATAAAATGTTCTACCATACCAGCTTTCAAAACGTCTATGGATATGTAGCTAATGAAAGGATATTTAACAGCTAATTATGATTAGTAATATATTTTTTCTATCTATTTTTTACTCTTCTTTAACCATTAAAGTTTGTGAAAGAACAGCTATGAATTCTGATGAACTAAGAGCGATTGAATGTTAGAGTTGATTCTTGCTTGTCATTCAGAGAATGTGTGAGAATTGAGAAATAGTGTAATTTGTTCTTCCTCTACAGTCCATCCAGGTAAATATTTAATCCTAACATGAGTGAAGGAAACAAAATAGTTGTTTCTTTCGATACCAGAGAGTGAGTACTAATATCAGTAAACAAATACTAGTATCGAAAAGTAAATATCGATATTAGTAAAGTATCGATACTTTTTTTCACATCCCTAACTATAGACCTATTTTATAAGCTGGACCATAGTGGAACTCATCATGGTACGCTTGCTGCACTTTTGGCCAGACAGAGAGAACGTCGTATGTTTCGTAATAGCTACTTCCCTTGTTATTTCATGCTAGTTGTCAATTTTATTTCGTTACACGTTTCTCTGCTTGATCATTTACTAAAACGGCATATAGTGCAGTAGACTAATGGCCACTATGAGGCCTTTTATTTAGTTCTATAAAAAAAAACCACGAGAAATGAGAAACTTCTTCCTCAGACAATATGGTTACTCACTCCCCCCTCCACGCAAATGCGGGTACGTTTCCTCTTAGCTCTACCTACTCCATCTCAAGTTTATTAGTGGAGATAATATTTCTGAACGGTTGTTGGGCGAGGAAAATAGTATGATAAATGTATACTTATGGTAAAG
>CABFWO010008337.1:0-18414 GCA_902155825.1 Timema genevievae | reverse complement strand
CTGAACCAACACCGTCTGTCACTTTCCAACTAACGAGAAACAATGAGGTGTACTTCTAGAGCTCTCACAGTGCAAACAGAGATAAAAGTACCAGAATAGAGGAGAACCAAGGATCAAGGATAGGGATTGTTTGGCAGGAGTGCTGCTACACAAAATAGCTCGCTCATTCACTCATCCTGCACTAAATACTCAACTTAATTCAACTGGAAAGGAAATTTTAAACACTAGATTAAATTTGCAGTTAAATTTATGTTTTCTATTTTATAGGGGAACTAAGACAGTCTGTGACTAATACAATTAAATTTGTAGGTCAATGTGTTTAACTTTGGCTTTCCAGTTTAGAGACACTTCAGATGGAGTGCTCGAGTAGATTTTGATTTGCTATAGGGCCTTTATTTGTATAAAATTTACAGAACTCCTTGAAATTCCCTAGTAGTCTGTATAATATAAAATTTTCATAACAATACCCAAATATTTAAACAAAATATTAGAAAAATATTTAAAACTCCATGAGGTCAGTGGCAGGAATGTGTCTAACAACATACTCAAAGCCTGTTATTTGTGTTAATTTTTTTTAACCTAAATTATTAATAGACCTCACATTTTTTTTTTCGAAATTGAATATTTTTACTGTAAACAAATATGATTATTTTAAGCTCTTGGAAATTAAGTTTTAAGGGTTCAATTTAAAATCCAGATCTGGTGAAGTGAGTTAGGCTTTCACTCAATATTGGGTGGACCTGATTCGGTGGCCTCATGTTCTAAGGCGTCACACTCGTAATAGTATTATTATCAGCACCGCTTCTTACTACCCGTTCGGGTTATACGCACTTACGCTAATATGTCATGGTAGGGTGATTGTGAGATGGAATGGAGGACCTACAGTTCAACGTGGGATTCGTAACCACGGTGGAGGCCTGGCATTCCTCACATTCACAAGTTGTGATTAATACACGTCTTGTCAGAGGTGAAGGAAGGGTTTGGCAAGATTAAATAGACTTTCATAACGTTGGGAGTACTTTATCATAAAAAAATATGTTTATATATATGTCAGTGCTTAGTTTTATTTAGATAATACCAATGTTAAATAACAGATAGGTGCTTCTTATTTGTGTTGTAAGCCCGAATCACAGGCCCGGAATCGAGTCTTTTTTTCTAACTACGTCACTTTTTCCATTGAAGTCACTATTTCGTCACTTATTTGAAATTATATTGATGATTACTGGCACCAAAGCCTAATTGTTAACACATTGACTGGAAGACAGAAGTATTCTAACATCACAAATATTGTTTAAGCAGCTTTATCCTTATCCCGATGGATTGGTATCCTGGAAGAGTATTCTATATTTCTGGCAAGGCTTTGACAGATGCTCGTTCTTGTATGTCAGAAAGAAAAGTGAATGCTATACTGAATGTCAAAGATGATCTTCAACTTCAATGCAATAAACCTAGTTACAAATTGATTACACAAATAATGAATGAAACTTGCAAAGATTGCTACCATAATTATTTAGATAAAGAAAGAAAAGCTAAAGAAGAAAGTGAAGCAGCTAAGAATGAGTATGATAATTTGAGAAAGCAAAATGAAGAAAGGAAAGAAACTTTAAGACGAGTCTAAATCCATTAATACACGAGAAAAGATGTTATAGTGGAGGCTAAGTCAAAGAGTAAAACAAGGGACAGATTAAATTAGTACATGAAGTGAAGAAGAGATTGAAATTTGCACTGGAAAATAAAGATCTCGGAGAAGTGGAAGTGTTTCATACCATATTAGAAGGATTCAGTAAGATGAGAAAAGGCGAGGTTATGATTAAAAAAACAAGAGGTTCCTATTAAAAAGAGATGTAGATCAAATAAAAGAGGTACGTGAAAAGAAAAAGGCTGCTCTTATAAACTCGTTTTTAAGATCGCACCCGCAAAGGTGATATATTTCTTTTTAATCTTATATGTATTTATTTAAATATAGCTGTTTTATTAGGTGCAGTTAATAAATGTGTATTATTATTATTATTATAACTTAAATAACTTAAATTTTGTTTGTAAATAAAAAATAGCTGAGGGGAGGTTGAGGTGGATAATCTTTTATTTTATGGTTTGATAATTTAAATAGTGTATATTTATAATATTTTTTTCACTTTTGTTCACTTTTTTTTGCAACATATTGGTCACTTTTCCTAACTATTTTCAAGCCATGTTGATAGTTTCAGTGATGGTTTCAGCCAGCCAAATGAAAACTGACGGTATTAATATAACAAATATGTTTTTACTATCAGCTCACTTTGTATATAGTTACCTAGGAACTAACTAAGCAAAAACAATTTGAATAAAGGCACAATCTCCAACTATGGGGATTAAAAATAGTTCGGTAGGAGCTGGGTGGCATTGTGGGAGTACAGGAGTACGCTAGTGCACCAGTTCGATGTAGAGTTAGACCACTTATGTAAGCATTCAGAATGACTGACTTTGGGATAGTAATAATAACAATATTATTGCGTGTCTGGGCTACGTCATTCGTTGCCCAGTTTGTGGAAAAATTAGCCAGTACTAATGTACCTTTGCCCAGTGGACTTCCTAATGTACTAATCGTACATCCTTTCCATGGAGGCTCTTCCTATATCCCGATGTGATGAGGTGATGTTGATAGAGTATGAGGGTGTGGAACCAGTGGAAACACTTATGCACTTTATGCTATTAGTGGGAATTACACCATCTAGATATCATATTCTGAAAATTGAAAAATGACACCTGGTCCCGGGTTCGATTCCCGTGTCCAGGTGTCATTTTAAAATTTTTACACTTATGCATAACTTAAACCTAACCAACCAAATCTTGTGACTGTTGGGGTTATTCCTCTTTCGGGGAAACATACCCGAGGTACCACACGGAAACCGAACCCTGGACCCCATAGTCTCGTGACCAGGTTCATTGACCAATACACCACCGGTCTGGTTGCTTGAGCTAATGCATCTTTTAGACTTAAGCATTATTATAAATGACTACATTACATTTTTTACTATAGTTTACAATAAATTCAATAAAACTCCAGGACAACTAATTCAACCCTCCCTCCGAATATTCCTCTCCACCCTTAAGCCATCCTGAAAACTTGTCCACGAGCAATAAGAGAAGGGGTTAGCGAACGTTATACACAATCATTTTAGCGAAACTTTCATTTCCTCTTTCCACTGATCTTTACCAAGCTGGAGGGACTCAAGGTAGTAAATGGAACCGACAGTAGCTAAACTATATTGGAGTTGAAACAAAAGAGAAGCGAATATAAAGACCTTTATGCGTTATTTGCACTACACTGAAAGTGGTCCACAAACAAACGTCTGTACTTCACAACGGGAGAGGTATTACACATTGCTGTTGTTTCTTGACAAGGTGTCAAGATTGATTTGGAAATGTTCTCTCTTCAAAATTCATTTATTACTGTTACTCTTTGGTTAAAGTAATTAAGTTTCACAAAGAGGGCTTTGAAATTATATTTTTCGTTGTTATACAGGGTGGTCCACGGAAAAGTAGCCCCGCCTCCTATATCCAGCAGGCGCCTCACTCTGAATTGGAGGAGGTAAATCCCCTTCCACCCCGTCTTGTGCTTTAGACAAGCAGTTCACTTGCTCATTCTTCATGTCACAATATGGAGTGGAAGGGGATTGACCTCCTCCAATTCAGAGTGAGGCACCTGCTGGATATAGGAGGTGGGCTACTTTTCCGTGGGCCACCCTGTATTTAACGTGCTCTTTCTTATCAGGATTATTATATCATAGCAAGGTTTACAAATTAGATGACTCTAAATAGTCACACCATCCGTTCCCCCGAACATTAATTTATCACTGTGAAAGGGAAAGCCCTAATTTCATCAATTATATTTATTTCTGACTTCCTTAGGTTTGGGAAGAGACCACTTAACTCAGTAGGCATACATTAAATTGTGTAGCCCAATTTTCAGAGGAAAGGGTATTTATAAAATGCGAATATATTTCTTCGTGGCCAAAATTGGTAGTGTTTTACAATATTATTACTGGTGTATTTTATAGGTATTGCTACTATTTATTAACTGTGACAGCTGCGTATCATATGAATTGACGTATGTTATGTGTAAATAGATCTAGTAGCTTTTCTAGCGGTCTTACTAAGAAAATTATTAATAATAATAATATAATAATATTTAGCACCGCGTCTTACTACCCGTTCGGGTTATACGCTTAAGTACTAATTACACTAATGGATTAGGAATTGGGAGGGTTGAATTTAGAGGAAGTGAACCCGCATTTGCGTGGAGGAAGAGTGGAAAACCATTTAGGAAAAACCACCCCCAGTTCACCCGACCGAGATTCGAACCTCAATCTCCCCGTCCTCGGCGGTCGAAATAAAATTTAAAAAAAATTATTATTATTATTATTATTATTATTATTATTATTATCACCGTATATTACTACCCGTTTGGGTTAGACGTAATTAAGCTAATGTGTAATGGTAGGGTGATTGTCAGATGAAATGGGGGACCTACAGTTTAACGTGGGATCCGAACCACGGTGGAGGCCTGGTCATTCCACACATTCACAAGTTGTGATTAATACACGTCTTGTCAGAGGTGAAGGAAGGGTTTGGCAATCAGATAAATCGGTGCCGGGCCGTAGGATTGAACCCCGGACCCCCAACTATTAAAATTGAACTGTACATATTATCCTAACTTGCTCCATGTATATTACACTTTTTATTGCTATAAATTTATAATTATCATGTAGTTATTAATGATACAAATATTAAGTTTGAAATTTTAATCAATCGTCTCATCCGTTAGGACTGTACAAAACTACACTTGATTACAAAACAAATTTCTAGAAATCGGGAACATGTAAAAATTAAATTTTAGTCGAAATATGAAGCAGAATTTATGTCACTACCAAAAACACTTTCTCCATCCCTTGTCTAGATGGGAAAAATGAGAAAATATCCCTTGGAAGGTGTTACGATGAAATGTCACGCGAACTTTAATTATAGTCGCCAGATGAAGCTGATTTAGAAACGCGAACCTCGCATCTCAAAAATAAAACGCTGATGGTATTTTTTATGACCTGTTTGTTTGTTACCCCTCCCCTAACTTCACCCTCAACCCCTATCCCCGCCCTTCTTCAACCACCATCAACCTAATAGGGCGATTGATCAACTTGAATTCAAGCAAGGATAAGATCAGAGAAAGTACTAAAATAAGTTTTTATGCCTACCCCACAAAATGTTCGAGATTCTGGCCATTTCACGAAACATATTCCATCCTTACGGCAGCGATAGCGTATTAGGAGACTATATCATAAAAGAGGTATGGTATTAAAAACAAAATGGTCATACACGGGGTAGTAAAGTCTGCGTTTGTCAGAGTAAGCGTAAATGTCTTTCCAATTTTATTGTTTCAAATTTATCACCAATATCTAAAGTTGTCATTTAAGACCCATAAAACTTCAAATTTTGACCACACGAATAATGTAGTTGACACACCAGCTTAGAAACTTTGGGCTAAATTCTGATCAACTGCAACTAGCTAATTTTTATATACGTGGTATTTTCCATTCTCTCCCTAGGAAAATACCACCAGAGCTTATGCTTCTTGCCTTTATTATTAAATTCATTGTTTAACTTTTGTTGAAAAAATGAATAATTTAGAATAAATATATAAAATATTAATGTACCTATATCATATTACGTGTTTTTAAGGAAGGTTAAATTTAGAGGAGATCAACTCTTATTTTCATGGAGGGAGAGTTTTAAATTATTTTTTAAATAATCACCTTAAAACATGTGGCTGATATTTGAACCTTGGCTTCCCCGTCACTGGCAAACCAGACAAGACATATCTATATCTTAAATATTCAGATAACCTGCATTAACTTTGTTCAAATACTTTCCGTTAACTTTAATCGAATTACTTTACTGTGTAATTTATTTAATAATAAAATAGTTAGGGCTGTATCAAAAACCACTGTTTCGGATAGAACACATTTTTACCAATCGAATATACACTTGTCAGTACCACACGGAAACGAACCAAGATATTGCATCTTATCATCGATTATTTTAACAAATTAGTAACGAAAAGGGGAAGAAAAGGTGAAAGAAAAACATCTGTGTGGAACTATTTATTTCGAACCAAGAATAACCAGCTTGTTTCAAACATTGTAGCTACCTTTGTGTTTATCATTTTACTTGTATGTATTAAGAATGATATTATATAAAATTACTTATATATTATTATTAATAAAATAAAAAGGTTTGTCTGTCGGTCATGATCGTTGCACGATATCTATCTCAAGCATAGTTATGAAAGTTAAAAAAATTAGTAGACCTTTTGTGCATCTAAACCTGGAATTTTAAATTTTTTATAGTACTTTTAAAATTTATTTTTAAAACTAGGCTGTACGAAATAATACGAAGAGATTTTTTCCCCTTCTATTTGAAGCAAGGAAAATATTTGCCAGGGGTAACAAAGCAATAAATTGTGTGGTTACCACAGGTAACGCCAGGTACTTCTGTTTATATTTACGAGTTATATACTTTTATATATTATATAAATATTATTATATATGTGCGAATATTTGAACTTTCAAAGCCAATTATAAATCTAACTAGTATTCATATTAGATTAGAGATAAATAAACTTAATATTTGAAAGATTTGAATAGGATTTGAAATTTCAAATCTAAATACATTCCAGAATATAACTATAAGCTCTTATCCAAAAGTCAAAATTTTGAATAAAATTTATTTAAGTTTACAATCACAGATTTGTTAAAATATATTTAACATTATAAGTAATTGTAATTCTATTTATATTTTATTAAAAAGGAAAAATTAACATCATTGACCATAGAAACTTGCGTATTATAATTTTACGACCTTAATATTTATTTAACACTGTTCAAAAGAAATAAAATCCAACCTAATATACGATTTGGATTCGATTCGGATTGAAAATAATTTTATAACACTCACTTTAAATTTGAATTTAAAATTTACACAATCAATTTGATTCGTATTTGATTTGAATATTTCAAAAACATTAATATTTTCTCGGATATATATTCGATATTATAAATAAATAATCTCGAATTCGATTCAAAATTTAAAATCTTGGATTCGTAGAAGTGATTATGTATCGAATAACTAAAAAAGCTATTTTAATATATTTATCCTTCAAGTCATGTTATCAACAGCTGTCATTTTTGATAGATTTTATCAATACCTATAAAATAACACTAATAATATAGTAACGAAACAAAAAAATAATTGTATTTTCTATAAGGCTCTTCATACTGAATACCAATATATATTCTTATCTTCTCCATTTATACACGGAATATGAATTCCCATTCCTCGACTATGATTTAATTTACGTCCAATGAAATGTCGCCTTTACAGGCAGACAACCATTCCTACCGTGGAATTGAGTTATCCACCTTGTACGGGAATATCCCATGGGCGTCTCCTACTTTATAAAGATAGCTCCCCTTTAATCCGCGCACCTGAGCGCTTTAAATGAGATACGCTTCTAACCGGCGGCCTGAGAGAAAAAGGCTTTTTTGATGCGTAGGCGTGTTAAAGAGGGATAAAATTGTTCGGATTTTTTTTTAAACTGGGGTAACCAGCATGACTTTTTTTTAAATACACAGTTTATATTCTACAGACCAGTTTTCATAGAAAGAAGCCTTTAATAAAGTATATTTTTTGTGGCACACACTGAAAATATTTTACTACGTGTTATTTTAAAGATATTGATATTTATTATTAGCACCACGTCTTACTACCCGTTCAGTTTATACGCAGTTATTGATATTACCTATCAACATTTAAAGGCGTAGATCACACGACTTGACGTATGAATACGTTAAAGTAGGCCTAGTAACTTTATCAGTTGTCATTTTGTTCTGTAATAAGTATTACAAACTTAAGACTTATGCATAATATTACACACAAATATAATTATCAACTAAATCTTATATTAATTGAATTGTGAACATAACAATATTTATTACTGCACGCGTCAGTTACCGCATGGTCTAAGGTTTGACTTTCTCAAACTTTTGATGAAGGGGAGGGATTGGGGTTCAAACCCCGGACAGGTGTCATGAATTTGGTTTTCCTAAATGGTTTACACTATCCCTCCTCGCAAATGCGAGGACCATCCTCTAAATTCAACCTTTCTTTACTCTTAATATATTAGCGTAATTAGTACATATGAGTTTAACTCGAATGGGTGGAAGACTTGGCGCTAAAAAAATCCCATTCACACGGCGTGGACTCGAACAAATGTCCACTAGACTTTAGGTAAAATAGGTCTACTTGACCATTCATCGTTGGAATAACTTTTCAAAGAATAAGTTCTCAAACGAAGAGGGATAATACAGGTGGTCACGCTGTTTAGGACCAATTACCTCATTAGCGAAGATTGTGTTTTGAATCTTGACGGGATACACTGGAGATTTTTATTCTATTCATGTGATGTAACACTGAAGATTTTACCATGCTATTGATGGTGCATTTATTCTAGGTTTATTTTTCTCCATGCTTAACACGTCTTACTACCCTTCCAGAATATGTTTTTATTTACTATTATGGAGTATGTTGAAGGAGCGTGGAATATAAATGTTGCACATCAACATTTACATCATGAGAGAATGTGGAAAACCATTTATTAAACCAAAATACAATACACCTGTCTAAGATTAAAACCCAGAACCTTGTAATCATGAGAAAACCAGACCATAAGAGACTGACGCCTTAATCATGTGAGTACTTATTGCAGGTAGCACCTTAAGGTGGGAGTTCAGGGAACGCGAGTTAAGGGCAGTGGGGTTTTTTTTTCAAGTTTTTTTTAACAAAATTTTTTTTGCCAGAATAGATAAAATAATTCTCCATTCGAAATAAAGTTTAATTTTCTTCACATGCTGATATCAACATTTGTTAAATATCTGTCAAGGATGTCTTGCAATATAATGACAACTTTTTCTCTTAATTTAAAAAGTTTCTCATCTAATGCCGCTATGCTCATGTCATATAATCAACAACTGTTGATATCACCATGTGAATACATTATTAAACTATGTTTCTACTGGAGCAATATTTTATCTATTACGGCAAAAAAAATGTTGATATAAAAACTGCAAAAACACTGGCCTTTTATCACTCTCCCTACATCCCCACTTTAGCCTAATTCCCCTCACCCCCCATTTTTTTGGTGCTGTTATTTATCAAATTTATATCCTAGACACGTACTCTACGAATATTAACACATTCAAAATACCTATTAAATGTCAACTTTGGTCTACGGTCACGCAATCGAACGCTCCTTTAGACACAAGACAATGACTCAAGTTTTCTATTATATATCTGAGACGGGACATACAAGGTCGGAAAAACGAGTAGAACCAAACCATCTCCAATCTCCATAGAAATTATTAAATGTCGAGAGTTTGAAAACCCAATTATCGCTATAACCGTCAAATTATACGCTCCAGTTACCGTAGAAAACAAAGCGACAGAGGGGAAAAGTTTTTACCATATAGATTAAAACCACCTTTTGCTTACCATGCGCCATTTTTTTCCCCCCGTGTTTACCGAGATCTAGTTAATCGGCAAAAACAGATTCAAGCAAAAAGATAAACGACGTTGATAGTATTTTATGTCAACTAGTAATAGATTTACTTTGAATTAAGCTCACCCAACCACTTATTTAACCTTTCATCAACGTCTTTCCCACCCACTTCGGTGGTTGCATGGTCTAGTACGCTACTCTAGCAGTAGATTAGACTGCCGATGATTGGGGAGATTGAGGCTCGAATCTAGGTCGGGTTTACTTAAGGTGGTTTTCCCAAAATGGATTTCCACTTTACCTCCACGAAAATGTGGGTACACTTTCAATAAATATAACCTTTATCATTCCTTACACCATTTGCGTTATTAGTACATGAGTGCATAACCTAAACGGTTAGTAAGATGCGTTGATAAAAAAAAAATTACGAGTTTCCTCAAATCTGGAGATATTGAAAATGTGTTTATAGGATTAGCTATTGTAGTGTCTAATTTACACAGGAAGGATCATCTAAGGTATCTAAAAAAGTTATTAGATCTACTTTCACATATTCATACATCAAGTCATGTGATTTTCAGTTGCCATTTTAATATACCTATAGAACTGCACTAATTATATATTAAAACGTTATCAATAAAGAACTCCAAAAAAAAATATTGTTTGCATTTTATGAAAGGTCGTTCTAAAATAGTCTTACTATAGCTGTAAATAACCCTACGTTAAATTAAAATACAAACTTTTCTCTCTGTATTGGGTGAAATAACCAGATTTAAAAGTGTTAAAAACTCACACATATCAACACGTAACCTTTCTGCAAATATAAGAATGTCAATTTTTCATCTCTCGTTTAAATATTCAAGAAAGTTGCTGCCTTCCCCTCTTCCCCCTTTCTGGTATTCCTCACTTCCTTTTCCCTTATTCAGGGTCCTTCGTGAATACCTTATACAAAATACAGGAGTAAAACTTGGTCTAGAGTACAGCTGATAAAGAAAATAGCTCGGACATCAATCCACAAAGATGGACGGAGAAAATGTCCTCCTTTCGGCATGAAAACAAGTAGTGTACAGTCGTAACGCAATAAGAATAAATGTAGAAGTTGTCGTAGCAAGGGGAAAAAAAAAATCGCTAAATTCCCTTTTCCTGCTTGTCCAACTCGCAAGCTTTGTATTGACCAACAACAGTTCAAACGTTTTGGTATTGGTTTAGCTCCAAGGGCCAGTTTCATAGTCAGATTTATTTATTTAGCACTGCGTCTTACTACCCATTCGGGTTATACGCTTAAGTACTAATTACTCTAATGGATTAGGAATTGGAAGGTTGAATTTAGAGGAAGTGAACCCGTATTTACGTGGAGGGAGAGTGGAAAACCATTTAGGAAAAACCACCCCTAGTTCACCCGACCGAGATTCGAACCTCGATCTCTCGGTCCTCGGCGGTCGAGCTCAACACGACTAGCGCGTTAGCCAACTACGCCACCGAGGCGGGTTTTTATCTTTTCTTTCGGTAGTTTGTATTTAACATCAGAACTTTAAAAACATGTTTCGATTTTTATATTACACATGGAAATAAATTTGTGACCTTTCATCAAACAATTAAAAAATATATAATTCATATTTCATAATTATTATTGGAGTACTTTTTGACTCTCCATTTGTCTATTAGTCATTTTAATTTTTTTAAAAAAATTTTTTGAACATTTTGTTGTATAAAAACTATTAAAGCAATATTGTTCAAGTCATATACCTATCATGATTATTTTATTATTAGGTGTTCTGTCCTACGACAAATTTATTCCTTTTGTCAGTGACACTTAAGACCTCCAATGCATCCTGTCCTCTGCCTCTTCCATCAGCTCCCAGAATCATATATCCAGTAATACTTAAACGCTCCTATTAATAATTTACTTAAAATGTTTTCTAAATTAATACCGGAAATCTGTCATTAATAGCATCCATACATTCACCAATTAATGTTACTTAGCTGTGTTTGGATGAGGATAGTGGGGGTGAATGAGGATACATAATTATGAGCTGCATACCCTGTACTCATCACCAGACATTGTTAGGATAGTAAAATCTCGCAGGTTACGGTGGGCAGGTCATGCAGCGTGAATGGGAGTATCTAGAACCGCGTTCAAGGTATTGACTGGCAAACCCAGTGGGAAAAGACCACTGGGAAGACCCAGACGCAGATGGAAGGATAACATTAGAATGGACCTGAAAGATATAGGGTGTAATGAGGTGGACTGGATAGAATTAGCTCAAGATAGGGATAGGTGGAGTACTTTTGTGAATTCACCAATGACCTTTTTAGTTCCTAATGCCATAGAGTAAGTAAGCAAATATATATATATGCATACATACATACATACATACATACATACATACATATACATATATAAACAGAAACACAGTGATTTCGAAAAGCAAGAAAGTTGAACTGGAAGAATTTTCGTATCCAGACGAAAATTCTTCCAGTTCAACTTTCTTGCTTTTCGAAATCACGGTGTTTGTAGTAAAATCCTTTTAGCGTTACAGATATATTGTGATCTTTTTGTGAAAATCCAGAGCTTAAGACTTTTTTTAGAAGCAACCACTTTTTTTATAGCATCGAAATCCCTGACATAATATCGTCTACAGATTCAGAAATTAATTTAAATTTTATATAGGTGGATACATGTATGTTAATATAGTGTGTTTTAAGATAAGGAAGGTTCTTCCTATAGATAACAGAATGTACATTGAGGACCGTCTCTGAAATTATAAATCTATTTCTCAAATATATGTATTAATAGTTAAAAAAACTCATCGTAAGATGGTTCTAAATTTTATTTTATAGTAATACTTCTGGTAAAACTATTTATTATATGGGGTGACCTGGCGGTCTAGGGGTAGGGTATCTGACTTCTGTGCTGGGGGTCCGGGGTTCAACCTTCAGTCCCGGCACAGATTTATCTTATTGCCAAAACCTTCCTTCAACCTCTAACAATACGTGTATTAATTACAACTTGTGAATGTGTGGAATGTCAGGCCTCCACCGTGGTTCGGATCCCACGTTAAACTGTATGTCTTCCATTTCATCTCACAATACTCTACCATTTCACATTAGCGTAAGTGCGTATAGCCTGAACGGGTTGTAAGACGCGGTGTTAATAGTAATAATAATAATATTATTATTATTATTAATAAATATATGTATTCATATACAAATACACAACTTACAAACTAACTTTTACTAAAGAACAGTTGACAAGATTTAACATCTAAAGCTAACGGAAAGAATCCAAATTATTTAGACGAGGACAAGACTATAATTATATTAATAACACATTATTTGCTTCATCAAAATCTAGAATCAAATCAGATCCTGTATATAATACGTCAATACCTCTTTAGTCAACTATACTAAAATCCAGTGCTCTATCCGTACCAAGTGCACCAAGAAAAGTTATTTATATTATTAGTTTTTTTGAACAATTTTTCATGCGTTTGTCGTTTGATTTACATAGAATTAATTGAGAACACTCACTATAGACTTACTATATTTAGTGTAAGCTAGTGATAGCCATAGTGGAAGTAAATTCAATTATAAAGGAGGAAAAATATACCTGTCAACCAAAATTAGTCACAAAATCAAAATAATTGGTTGCATCGCTAACCATATTTCTGTTATTGTCACTGTAAATCTATTCACGTGGGTCTTCCAGCACTTCGTTTTAATACATATAATCCCGGGAGGCTATGGAGAATTTTTTACTTCTCTGAATTCGTAATAAAATTACATTAGTATGAAATATATTTCCATATATTTCAAAATAAACCAACATCCGAAACTAGATTAATAAATGGAAATGATTTATTAACATGTTTTTAGAACCTATTGTTTTAACATGTGTTTCATTTTAATACAATTGCAAAAAGAATTGGAAGAAGAATCAATCAAGCAAGCAATTAGTTTGATGCAAATTTTTGACAGATTTTTTAATAAACCAAATTTTATTTTATTTTAATGATTAAAACCAGTTGAATTATATAAATAAATATGTATTTTAATAAACCTTAAGGTGAAAATGTAGTAGACGTGAGAAATTATTTTTAACACAGTTTTTATATGAAAACTTTATTTTTGACAAAAATCCATAATGTTTAATTTCTTCATATGGTGTTATCAACAGTTGTTGAATATCTATCATAAGCATTACGGTATTAGATGATACATTTTTAAAATAAAGAGAAAAGTTGCCATTAAATTCCAAAGCACCCTTGACAGATATTTAACAACTGGTGATATCACCATGTGGAGAAAATTAAACTCTTATGTTTCAATTCGAGATATTATTTATTTTGGTCAAAATAATTTTGCTATAAAAACTGCCAAAACACTAACCTTAACTAACGTTTTCTACACTCTTAACTTAGCATAGTTTGTAAATTAAATACATTAATTTAATACATGTAAATCTAGCTTAAAGAAACACAAAATATTTTGAAATATTGGTTTGAATATTAAAAATTTGCGTGTATGAACATGTTAATGTTACCCCATTGCAAGGCTGCTAGTCTGCCCTGTGACGTGTCACTGTTATTACTTTCTATTGACACATTGGAGACAAATTATTGTGGTCATCAAAAAATTTGAACTCGATATTTTGATAAATGTTGAGATTTCATGAGACCCTGAAACCAAAAAATTTGTGGTCTTCGCAATGCCGTCTCTCTGTCTGTACCTTAAGCTAAAGCCGAAACTATTTTACCATTTGGGGCTAAAATTTTGTATTTGGGGTTTTTATAAGGCCGCACCCCCTAGAGGGATTTATGGAATTTGATCTCCAACCCTAAATTTACGAGTAGTTTACTGAATGTCAAAAAGATAAAAAAAAACAATTTCTCAACATTTGATATAGCGATTTTCATTAAATTATTTATATATATATATCGTTTATTACTTTAAACAAGATTGCGGTACTAATTTTCTCATGAAAATGACTTTGGATGGTACTTTACATAAGGGAAATTTTCCAATTTTCATCATTTATCCACAACTATTTGAGATACGAAATATCTTATTATTGTAAAGTTGTAGTACTATTCAAGATAAAAGTATTTATTTGAAGTATATTTTTAAAACACCAATACTTTTTAATTCAGATCTTTGAAAATGAATTTGATTCTAATGCTCTCTGCTGGATAAAGATGTTTCCCTTTTTTCAATTTTTTCCATAACAGTGTTCTTAGTTCCTAATGCCATAGATTTAATAGTAGTGTATATTATTTGACATTATTTTTGGTGAAATGTTTCAACAACAATATAAATACCTATTTTGTTTCACAAATCTTACGAGTTTTTAGTAAAATATCTTATTTAAACTGAAAGCGGGAGAAAGTCAGTGCAGTGAATGGTACCATTTATTATTTAAAGGTATTTTTATATATTGCATTTTAAATCTATAAAACTAAAATAAAAAGATTATCAAATGATAATTATTTTAAAAATAATTTGAATTAATGCATATATAAAATTAATTATGTTATGATTGTTGCAGCATTTGATTCAAATAGTTATTGGTTTTTAATGTTTTTGTTGGACAATATTTATGCCCAAATATTTTATTGAGTGAAATCTGTTTTATATGTTTCAGTTGTACAACTTTTTCAACGCCCTTCTCACTCATATGCCAGACCCGACGGCAAAACGAAACGTGTCGGACGTTTCTTCCAAAACATCAGGAGGTATGTTTTGAAATCATTTTATATTTATACTTTATATTTATAGAATAAACATCTTAACAATTACCATGAAATTTAGACATTTCTTTGAGTTTTTAAGGTGCAAATACCGCAAACAAATGTTTGTCGAAATATTTGAAGTGGTAAAGAGTGATGCTTAAAACATTAATTCCTTATTATTATTATTTATTTAATAATATAATTTGGTATAATTTATTTTTATTTCAAATTGGTCTTTGTTATTTTAATTTGGTAGGGTAATCAAGTCTCTTAGATTACGGTAGGCAGGACATGCAGCTTAAATGGAAGAATCTATAACCTTGTTTAGGGTACTGACTGGTAATCTCAATGGGAAGAAACCATTGGGAAGAAACCATTGGGAAGAAACCATTGGGAAGAAACCATTGGGAAGACCTAGACGCAGATAGGATAATAACATTAGAATGGACCTGAAAGAGATAGGGTGTAATCAGGTGGACTGGGTAGAACTAGATTAAGATAGAGAGGATGAAATAAGGTGGACTGGATATAACTAGCTCAAGATGGGGATAGGGTGTATTCAGTTTTACTGGATATAGCTAGCTCGAGATAGGGATAGCTGACGTAATAGCATAAATAAACCTTCTAGTTCCTAGAATACAGAATAAGTACCCAAGGCCTGTAAAGCAGTTAAGAGACGAATAAACCTGTAGTAAATAAAGTATTGCTTTGATTAAGTTTGCTCTTCAAGTGGTGAAACGTAGGCTCTTATTTACGTAAATCTATCTCTATATATATGTATGTATCTTGTACTACAGACGAAACTGTTCATTTAGATTTTATATAATAATACCTTGAAAGTGGATAGTAATTTTGAGTCAAAACCTATAAATTAAAGTGGTTCAACTAATTTTAAACATTTATAGTTTTTCAGAAATGTCTATACAGATTTTGTTCAAAATATATGTAAAGGATTTTTTTTATTAATATACAACAATGTATGCTTGTTTTTAGTAGATTCATTGATATAAGGCTATTTTACAATTTATCATGTAGTTTTGGAAATTTTAAATAAAATAATTCATTTAAAGTTTTATAAACAAATTTTATCTGATATTTTTCTAGTATATTATCATATTTTTTAAGGGACTACTTATTTGAAGTCAGTTTACTTCTAAAACGATTTAAAAATTATATTTTTCAAGCTATATAGACTGTAATATAAAGTATTTACTTTTGTGTTGGTTCATTTATTCAAACGTTAAAAAATTTAGAGTAAAATGTTTTTATTTAAGAGGCGGTCAGGTTAAAAATATGGGTAGTTTCAAGAATGTTTCAACTGTTATAGCGGTGAGAAATTACTTAAGGGAAAATCACTCCCTGTGCAATCAGCTGAAATAATAACCTTGACCTTCACATCTCTTGGGGACCTGACGTCCTGGACACGCACGATTTGGTTGTGGTTAGGTTTTTTTTTTACAAAGCATCTCACTATCCGTTAAATTTAAATGATAATATTTACAGTGGTGAAAAATAAAAATAACTTTAAAGGAAACGTACCCACATTTTCTTAGAGAGAGATTGGGAAACCATTTAGAATAAAACATCCTCAGTAAACCCGACTGAGATTCGAATCTTTTGTATATACATTACCTTCATTCCAATTTAACATGAGAGTGATGCCTAAGACCAAGTAACCACCGATACAGATTTGTATGACTCTTCTACTCATCTAATACCCTCTAAAAAAAGAGATAAAATAATTTAGTCCAATTTAAAAAAAAGCAATATATTATTTTGGTGCTTAGAAACACAAAATTGATAGTAAGGTTTTGAAGTGTTTTTATGCTTTGCCTATTAAATACTGCATGACTTTATGTGAAATATATTATCGTAAAATCACAACAAATATATAAATTTGGTGGGACCATAATATATATTATCATCTAAAAATCGAAAACATCATTCATTCACACATAATTCTATATTTAAATACCTCCATTTCATTTTTATTGAAAAATAATTTTGTTTTTATTGTTGTAGAGGAGAATCAGACAAAACAACGACCATCAACAGTTGTTATATTTATAACCAAACAACCAAAACTCTTTGTGACCATTTTATTGGTCTAACAAATATATATAAAAAAATAAAAACAATATGATACACACCAATAACGATATTTTCGAAATCTTAGCTTTGTCAGCAACACATCTGCCTTGTTATCTAAGAGTTCCAGTTTCAGTTCATGGAATGACTGAAAAATGCATCATTGGTGAAATTGTGTCTTTGCCTATCACAATCGTGTATTAGTGTCTAATGTATTGGTATTGTGTTTGTTCTAGAATTAGTCTTTGCTTTTCACAATCGTTTATTAATGTCTAATGTACTTGGTATTGTGTTTGTTCTAGAAATAATTTATTTCAAAGAGCGTGTGTTGATCAAACAATAAAAGTATTGTAAGTCCTTTCAGAAAGTGCACGTTAAATATCTCAAACAAAATCATTTTTTTAGCACTTCGTCTTACTAGCCGTTTTGGCTATACGCTTATGATTTTAGGGATTAGGGAGGTCACGTTTATAGGGAGTGTATCCAAATTTGCGTGGAGGGAGAGTGGAAAACCGTTTGGAAAACCACCCTCAGTACACCCAAACGAGATTCGAACCTCAATCTCCGTCATCATCGTCAGTCTAGTCCAGGGGTCTCCAAACTATTTGCTATGTGGACCACATAATATATTTTACACATTTTTGCGGGCCAAAGTAACGTTCACTTGTTCTTCAAGTAGTATTATTTTCGATCTGAATGCCTTGACATGTGCAAATAAATCATAAATCAAATTTGTTTCAACATGCAAATTTAGATTCAAGTCATATGGCCGGTCACGCTTATAAAAAAAATTCCACCTTCCAAGGCCAGTCAGTGTTTGATAAAAGTGATTGACGTTAATTCTTTTCTGTGAGAAATGAATCAATTTATATGTAATAAATTATATTTATAATAACTAGTCAATATGATTACTTTAAAAAAATTAGGTAACATCTTTCGGGACTTTACTTTGATAACTCTCTGCCTGGAGACTTGGAACTACCTAAAAGTCGTCACAGTCAAGCCTTCTGTTTT
>CABFWO010008336.1:0-18423 GCA_902155825.1 Timema genevievae | reverse complement strand
CAGGCGAGTAGTTGTCATGGTTTGCTCGTAAATTATTGGCTGCCTAGATACTGATCACTGACTGAATTTAATCCTAAGTTAATAACTGTTATTTCATTGGCCTGTGCTTACGGGACTCTTTAAACTGGATATTATGTTTTCAGCCTATTATTTATTTTCTATTCACTTATTAATATTCAATATTTTCCTACCAAAATATATTTAATAAAGAGTATGACGTAAATCGAATGAACAAACCATATGCATTCTAGTGTACTGTCCTTAAGTGACTTTTCAATAAAACTCTGTTACCTTTGTATTTCTTCCTTTATGTGTTTGCTACCGTCTCTAGACCTTTAGGGAGGGTACACGTCTTTATTCATTTTTCTTCTCCATAGCTGTAATTTTTTCTGAAGGCTTAAATTTTCTCAACCATTTTCTGCCGTAATTCAAACGTACGGGACAATACATTACCACGAGAGAAACATCTCAGGGACAGTAGTACAACAAAGACGTGTGTTCAGCTCCAATGTCCTCACACACTTTTTTTAAAAAAACCTTGCTTTCATTGGTTGAGTTTTTATAAAGTTTACTACAATCACCAAACATTCAGTAGAGGATTCAGATGTTTTGATGCAAGTGATTCTCTGTGAATGATGTAATGGGTCCACAGTGAGTCCGGAACTTTGCTTCGAATAAGCTCCTGCAATTCTCCCTAATGGCCGAACATGGAACGACCACCATCAGCACAAACACCCTGACCAGAGTAAGATTCAGACATTGTACGTACAAAATGGACCCACTCATATGCTTACGTCTTGCCTGTACTCCTGTGCAACCCCCCACCATGATGGAAGAGCCGTCAAAGCACACAGCGACCATATCTTCCCACCCAACGCTCATTTTTTCAATGATGATTTTGAGTCATTAAATATGTATTTTGCCTTTGTTTTTTACAACAATTTTAAGCCATTAAATTGCATTAACTCACCCAGGTTCGCCTGGAGTCTGGCCCTCAAGGTCAAACACTGCTCACACTTGACATTTATACGTCCTTCATACCAAGGTATAAGACATACGGGTCTGGCAGCTCTTTTGTTCCAGTGATCAGACATCGAAGCCAAAAAGCGCTAGTATCTTAACATATTAGCAAGCGCACAGTTAAAATATTGTATATAAGTTTGAGCCACAAAGCTTTAATTTCATTGTTTAAACTAATATAAAGACCAGAGCAAATTATAACTCGCTTCAAAAAATTCTTATTTTTAATAACTACGTTAACTGAAAGAATTGTTTGCTAATGAGTATAAAAATTAAAGTTACTTGATAATGCTGAACATATATTCTCTTTACATAAATTAGCTCTGTACACTGGAGGAGGTGACTTTATACATATTATATTAAAATAGTAGAAGTATTATAAATAAAGTATATTAGAGCAGTGGTTTCCAACCTTTCACACAGTTTGACCCTAATTTTTGCCCCTGGAACTATCACAACATCTTGATTGCCTACAAGCATTTAAATATCAGTGTTCAATTATATTTTCACCGCACCCACATCTATCTGAATTTCATTACGGTTGTTAGGTAGTTAGACTTAGAGGAAATATTTCCTTATTTACTTGGAGGGAGAAGTGGAAACCATTTAGGAAAAATATCTCCCTGAATACCCACCCAAAATTTGAATCCCGACCTCCCCTTCCCCAAAAAACTAAATGAGCGTGACGTTAAGCCCGCATGCCCACCAATACTTGTTTTAATTACTATAAAGTGCTTGTATGATGACCATACAAATGTGACTAAGAGAATGCAAGAGAGAATTATCCAACTCAGAGGGTATTTTGGATGGTATGGCTGCTACAGTCAGCTAAGTCGATAGTAGAGTTGGAGGGTGGTGAGGCACTAGTCTTATCAACCATCTTAAGACTCTTGAGGGAATTTGTGTTTTACTCCTATAGGGTGACATTTTTAATAATTTGTTTAAAAATGAGGAGGAATCGGTCATTTTTAACTAGGCATGCAACTGAAAATAAAGCATTGTAATATTACCATTATTGTAAAAAGCCTAAATGATTTAGTAAGCTTAACTCCTCATCTCCCCCCACACACAATGTACCGAGCTGAATTTGATCAAAAAATATATAATATTTATTGCATAACCAAGCAATAAACTACTATAGTTGATTATATGTATTTTGCTAATAAACTCCTATTTTGGTCATCTTAATTATTTTATCTAATCACCATATTACCTAAAACTATAAAATGAAAACGTAATAGTTCAAACTTCTTTAAAATATTTAAATTGCGCACGTGCTAATATGCTAAGATACAAGCGCTGTTTGGCTTCAATGTCTAATCACTGAAACTAGAACTTTCACATTCTGTGAGTGTCATAGGCGCCCGTGTTACACACTCAGTGCTACCAACACAGGTACTGTCCTGTTGAAAACTTCTCATCTTCTATCTTCTTTTAGTTAATTTTTACTCGACACCATTAGCCCCCTGGATACACCCATGCATATATGTGTTAAGAAGAAAAGTGAACAATCTCATTGGACTGTGCTGTGCATTAGTGAAATAAGTACGTTTGTAAATTATATGTTCAAGTGGGAATAACTGTGTTATGTTTTGGTTTAGTAAATAATTTTGCTTCTTTATTTTATGTACAGTACTTAATTTATTGTCTTATCTTGGTGCGTTACTTAGTGTTGTGAATCTTTTATTACTATGTGTAAGTTTCATTGACGTTAAAATAATAACGTACACTGATACCTGTATAATAAATCATTGTCGACGTATATTGTTACATTACCACGTGAACAACTGGACAACTAGAACTATAGGAACAAAAACTAGACAAGAACTACATCTAATTTCATAGCTGGAAGAACTGCAGGTCTTAGGGAGAAAAGCTTTATCTTCGCTCTCGCTCTCAATTAACTGTTGCCAAACCTTCTAGCTTTCAGTTGTTGGGACGTGAGGGGGAAGAGTTTATTTTGAATTCTCTCATTAGTAAACAATGTGGCATGGCGAGGTTGGGGGGTTCGATTGAGAGGAAAACACATTAGGTCTACCTACCTTTTATTAACTATTTCCAAAATAGTATTTTTTTTCAAGATTAAGTTTATTAACTTTTCTCTATTACCCACATAATTATGCTTAAAATATTTTATGCATAAAGTTTAATATATATTCATAATTAATCTACAAACAATAAATATAGTCTATTCCAACATGTACTAAATGCTATAAACGACATTCTTACTTGTTCTTAATCAACCGCTTAATACCGCTCCTAGATCAGCGTCACTATCATCATCTTCAGAGCTAGAGGATTTGTCCTTCTAATGTCTTACTACACTGTCGTGCATTTTTTCTACCAGCCCGTCTGCGTCCCACATTGTTGCTTCAACTTCTATAACATGATGAACACGAATTCACCAATGTTCTTTTGTGATATTTCTCACTCCTCCTTCTAGTAGGCGAAGAACATCATTAGGTTTAAATGTATCGTTTTCTTGAGCAACATATATTTTAACCTGATGCCAAATTCCTTCAATGAGATTAAATCACAGTGATAAGGGGGCAGTCGTAAAACCTCATATCCAGCACTTTTAGCATTCCCGTCAATAATATATCTACGCAAATAATTACCTCGGATAGTTGTCCCAAATTTTCTACAATCTTCACCTTATTAATCGTTTCTTCCCAAGAAATACCTTTACTGGTGAGCCAGGACTGAATAATAATCTTGGTGCTACTCTTTGTTGGAATTCTCTTTCTGATCGTAAAATGAATGGATGCATTGTTGACACTGTTTGAGGGTATATTTGGAAGCAGCTTTTCTCTGAAATAATTTTCATACATCTTTACATCTATTTCATCGTGATGGTCACCATCTTTTTTCCCATGAAAAATAAGCTCTGTGCCAGGTATAAAACAATGTTCATTACCTGCTTGGACAAGAATGACGTGCCCGCCTTTTCCAGAGGGAAATTTATTTCCTGTAGTTAGACCTACTCGTTTTGCTTGTGAAGATGATGCGACTGTTGGGCCCATCCACGATTTTGAAGTTGTGTGTCCGGAATTGCACCAGGTTTCGTTTGGGAACACTATATTCCTGTTGCTATTTCGGTGTTTCTTAATAGCTCTTAAGTATCGATGCTACCACACAATATCGTCTCTATCTAGAAGCAAAGAGTTACGCTTTCGTCGAATGAATTTAAAGCTAATATCTATAAGAAACCTCTGAAGTGTCGTCAATGAAAATGAGGAAGGTTACCATCGTTATCAAGTAAAGCCTTAATTTTCTTTAGGGTAGGTAATTCATTGTTACGGCAAAGTGAATGTACCTTTCTGCGAATTTTTGCTTGAGTAAAAGTGTCATATTTATACAAACGATTCATTTAAGTGCAGTTATTTCCTTTTACTTTCTCTCCCCTCCTCGGAGAGAAAGTATTGTGATCGTCAAAAAAAATTGAACTCGTTACTTGAATAAAAATTTCTACGTTTCATGACCCCCTGAAACAAAAATAAAGTTGTTTTCGCAATGCCGTCTGTCGGTACTTCGGGCTTGAGCCTAAACTATTTTACCTATTGAGCTAAAACTTGGTATCTGGGGTTTTCATAAGATCCCCTGGAGGAGTTTTTGGAACTATATATCCAACCCTAAAATTAAAGGTAGTTTACTGAAGGGCAAAAAGAGAAAAAATAGTTTTTCTCAAAATTAGCGCTAACGATTTTTATTACATTTTATATCTAGATACTGTTTATTGATATTAACAAGTTGGCAATTCTCATTTTCTCGTAAAAATGAATTTAATGGTACGTTATATATGGGAAATTTTCCACTTTTCATAATTTCTCACCAAATATTTAAAATACGAAATAACTTATCATTTTAAAGCTGTAGTTCTATTAAAGATAACAATCTTTTATTTGAAATATATTTCTAAAAAACCAATAATTTCTGAGCTATAAGCAAATATATGTACTTTTTAATTCAGGTATTTGAAGATGAATTCGATTCTTATGCTCTTTGGTGAACAAATTTGTTTCTCTTTTTTTTATGTTTCTGTAACAATGTTCCTATGTATGTCTTAGTGCCATAATTTATGATAAAATTTGTTGTAGTGTTTCTACGACAATGTAAAGACCTATTATTTCGTTTCACCAATCTTAAGAGTTCTTAGTAAATGTCTCTTTTAAGATAAAAGCGAGAGAAAGTCTGTGAGGTGCGCCGTACTATTTATTTTGGTTGGTGTCAATAACGTTCCCTTAGTTGCCCTTTCTTTACTAAATATTTTCCTCTTGGAATTTTATTGTTTATAACAAGCCAGAGATTCCATAATGTTTGTTATATTTTATCTGTTAACAATACACTCTTATTCAACTAAATATATTAATATGCACATAAAATTATAATTCCACAACCTTACGGTAAAAAAAACAAAGCACACAAAATTTTAACCTGATCAATAACAAATATTTTTCCACACGGTGTACTAATAAAATGTAAGTGTTTATTCTATGAATGTTTTAGAGCTAGCTATTAGGAACACGTAACTCAGACTTCTGTAACTTTACGACTGTGCTGGAGGAAGAAACACCGAATACTGGCAACAACGACAGCCCAGCATTGCCAAATGTGATTACACTCGAAGGAAGAATGATCACGGAAAACAAAAGAATGACAACGCTGTTGCTCAGTGTAAGCATGCAGTTCTCTCAGCGATGAAATTAGGTGTAGTTTATTCACTTGGCAGTTGTTCTCGCTGCCTCTCAAGAGAAGAGAGGGGAGGCTAATTCTATCTTTGATGGGACGAAGGAAAGAAATGAATGTGTCACACTCAGACACGTTGAAGCAATATTCTGGCTGAAGGCCACCAATGATAGGTGCTGATCCCTGGTGATTAACTCTCTCAACATAAAACCAATAACAAACAGTGCTGCCAACTAATGTTGAGAATTCACAGTATAATGTTCCTAGCATAGTTTAAATAAACATTTAATGTAGTTATTTTAGTTTGTAATGTAAAAACGTGACTGCCGAATTCGTCTAGTTTTTGTTATATAGTCAACCAGAAGGCTGTGCTTTTTTGTTGTTGTTGTAATGCTCTCTTTCCCATCAACTATGTTTGGCATGCACAAGGTGATGGGGTGGGCCTGCTCAGGAATAAATATCCCTGTCTTCAAAGAGGTACCAGGTGACATTAAGGGTGTGGACGTTAATGTAGTTCTGAAAGAGGGAGACATTCCAGTATTTTATGACCCTGGTGTAATTCCTATTCCTTTGAGGAATGCTGCCAAGAAGGCAACTTGAGTGGTTTTATTCGGAAAACCAATATTCACACCTGGGGAACACCTCTGGGCCAACAAATATGCATGGGTGTGTGGAGATTTCAGCGTGACAGTAAACCCCCAGTTAAATATTGAGCACTATACTTTACCGGTTATTGATGACTTATCTACTGATCAAGGTTCTGTTTTCAGTGTACTCGATCTCGCCCAGGCTTACCAACAGCTAAAGTTGAGACTAGATTTTCAGGAGATTTTGACCTAGATCACTCCGTATGGCCCATACAATTGCCTTCAACGTCCATATGGTTTGTCTTCAGCTACAGCCATCTTTCAAAGAGTCATTAGTCAGGTATTAAGTGTTTTATTTATTGGTACGACATTTTAGTGCCAGGTAACACAGCTGACGAGTGCCTAAGTAAGGTTGAAGTAATTCTACAAAGGTTTGTGGAATATAATGTCATTGTCACACTAGAAAAGTGTCATTTCCAAGGGTTAGATTTTTGGGCCACATTTTGGATGCCCAAGGGTTGCATCCAGATCAAGGCATTATCCAAGATCTCCTTCAATCCAAAGAGCCTTCACCCAAATCTCGTTCATTGGGCTTGTAAGCTTTTAGGCCAAGTTCATCCCCAACATGTCCACTTTGCTTCATCCATTGTATGCTTTGCTCAAGCAGGAGACGAATTGGGGGTGGAGATCTGAGCACCAAAAGGCTTATCATCAGTGTATTCAGGAATTGAGTGGCGATCAGGTGCTCATTCCTTAATCTACTGGCTTGCCACTCAGAATGACTTGTGACGCTGCGCAGTATGGTGTGGGTGCTGTCATATCCCACATATTCTCCGATGAGACAGAACGCCCTATCACTTTCGTAATTAAGTATTTTTCCAATGCTGATAAAACTACCCCCAGCAAGGGCGTGAGGCCGTGGCTGTTATTTTGGACTTGAGAAATTTAGTAAGTAACTGTTTGGCCGACCTTTTGAGCTATGCACTGATAATGCAGAGTTGGTGTATATTTTTGGGTCTAAAGCTAAAATGCGACATCTCACTGCTCCTCGCCTATAACGTTGGGCAATCCGGTTGTCACCCTTCCAGTATAAGATCACATTTCGAAACTCTGAACTGATTACTCATGCTGATTTTCTTATCCGGAACCCTCTCCCTTATCAGACTGAGGTGGAGTCTGGCATCTGCAAGATATCATTGATGTCCCTGGTACCTATATAACACACTCCCAGGTCCAGGTCCAGGTGGCCGCTGAGACCAGTAAGGATCCCATATTGAGTTGAGTACCCACATATGTCCTTAGTTGGCCTGATATGGTGCCCGATTAAGGTCTCCGCCCTTTTCATCGGCGAGCCCTGGAATTGTCGGCAGAATCGGATTGTTTATTGTGGCGGTCTAGGGTCATTGGCCCCTTCAGCGCTTCGTCCTGAAGTTCTTCTATGAGCTTCATCCTGGTTCTAGTCGCATGAAGAACCTATCACGTGGTTTTGTGTGATGGCCAGTTCTCGATGACGAGTTGGAAATTAGGGTAAACAGGTGTGGTGTTCGCCAATTGCTCCAGTCAACTGCTCCTCACGAGCCTACTAAAAGATGGCAAAGGTTTTATATTGATTTTGCCAAATTTGAAGGTAAGACTCTACTCATTACTATAGATGGCCATTCTAAATGGCCTGAGGTCCGCATCATGCATGAAGACACCTTGGCAGAGCACTCTTGTGAAGCTTTGCGCTCAATGTTTGCAGCCTATGGGCTGCCCGAGGAGTTCGTTTCTGATAATGGCATCCGTCTTCATCAGCTGCATTCGCTAGTTTCCTGTCTAGCAATAGAATCGTATACTACCCTTCTCCTGTTTACCACCCCCAATCCAATGGTTCGGTGGAGATTGTCGTTAAGACAACCAAAACAGCTCTGATTAAACAGTTGTTTGATGTTTCTACGCAATCCTTCAGTATAAAGTAGATGCCTTTCTATTGGAATGTCGCAACACGCCTCACACCTTAACTAAGGTGACACCAGCTGAAATATTTCTGGGCCGAAAGCTCCACATCAAGCTTTCACTTCTCCACCCGCCCATGGTTCTCAAGAGTGAAGGAGGCTCAGGCAAAATTCACTGCTTCACAATCTTCCTAGGTCACACATTTCTCCCCAGGTGGCCTAGTGTGCCTACGCTTTGTCACGCTTCAAAACATCAAGGCGGTTCCAGGTGAAATCCATCATAGAGTCTCAACTGTCTCATATCTATTGATTGTTGGTGGACGCTCTAAACAAATTTCAGCATCTCATCTACGCTTCCGGGACCCCAAGACTGTTCCAGTTGAGTTGTCGTGGGAGATGGCTGAGTTGGCCGTGCCAGCACCTACGCCCGGCCCCTTATTTGAGCCACCTCCGATTGCTGACCTCCCCCCGCCAGCATCTCCAGCTCCGGAGACCTCCACGGATCCCACTCCAGAAGCCCCTCATCGGGCTCCCAGCGCGATGGCTCTGGCTCACACCCCTGTGAGGCCTTGCACTGCGTCTCCGAGAGTGTCTGCCCCTCGATCAGCCTCGTCAAACTCAATGCCCTTGGCCACCCCACTAACAACTTTCTCTGGACGTCAGGTCATTAAACCCCAATGCCCGGACTTTGTCTACTTTTCGCGTTAGTCAGAAACTTTGACTGTCCTTTCTCGCACACTGTATTTTATTGAAATCAAAGACTTTTAATGGCACTATGGGACTTATTGTTACTCTTGTATTCTCTATGCCAGCGCCGGCAATCAATGATAAGGTTAATTATGCTTGGGAGTGTGTTATATAGTCAGCCAGAAGGCTGTGATTTTTTTTTTGTTATCCTTTTGTCGCTCTTCCATTTCTTCTTCTCTCGCCAATGCAATAGCGGCGCTAGGCTTTGTTCGTCTTCTAATGACATATTATTTCTGTTAACGTCTAAATCTTTAAATTATTAACTTCCTCAATCCCATAAAAATTATAGTGAAGTCATAACAGTTTTCTTCTGGGAGACTGCGTCAAATTTATTCTATAATATAAGCCACACAGGAGACTAAAACTGTCTACATCAATTAATAACAATGATGAACGGATAATCACGAGTTGTTTAGCGTTACCTTGGTAGTGTGCATTGCTATCAGTTCTGAAGAAGCATTCGTTTAGTGTAAGTAACCAAATCACCGCCGAGTTTGATATACAATCTTATGGAGATTGAGGCAACAAAAGAAGCCTGCTAGACGATACAAGTGTGCCAACTTTGATTAATTACTTTCCGGGTATCAGTCTAGCAAAAGGGTAGGGTAACTTCGTCTTACAGCACCGGTGAGTTTAAACCAAGTGGAGTGTGTGTATGTATGGGTTTTCCTTTTTAATATAAATATTATTCGAGGCATTTTACTGCAACTTAAAACATCAACTTTACACAAATAGTTTATTAGAATAATCTAATCGATTATCATTCTAACAGAGGGAATGTCAATTGTTGAGTTGTTCCTTGCCTTCTAGGGCAAAGAGGAAGAAGGAAAAAACAAAGGAAGAAAAAGTATGTCGTTGAATTGGAAATGAGCTAAGTTTTTCTGTGCTTGTGATGCCTGGCAGTTTCAAAATAGCGTTAATTTTTTTTTACAGTTGCTGGAATATAAATTCTGCGGGAGTTTCTATCCAAACAAGAAATAATTTTCACCTTTCAACGATAGCTTGGAAAACCTAAAAATGTAAAGTGAATTTTACGGGGTTTTCGTCTGTTATTTTCCATCATAACCACAAATGCGCGAGACAAATACTTTTTCATCTATAAGGATCCAGGTATTCGTTCCTTTCACAATTTCAACAACTAGGTACTCCAAAACAAAGCTGTAACTTAGGACTTAAGTCTCATTTATATACAGAGATAGGATGATTGTTAAAATATTTAATCTTATTAGTTTGCAAATACTACTGCCTGTAATGTTCTATTATAACAAATGTATATGTTGTTAGATTATGGGTAGATTAGTCATACAACATATATGGATGTAAGATATTGGAATATAGGTTGCCAGCTTTCATATTAAATATTGTCTATGTTAATTATTCTCTTTTGATCTCAAATATTATGATGAACTATTAAATATATGTTTGCTTTTATATTTCTTTCTCCCTTCTTCTTGTTTAGTCCTGTCTTCTCCCAGATATTTATGTTGAAGTGTGTACAGACCCGCGAGGGAGTTATTTGGTACAAGGATGAGGGATATCCATGGGTAACAGTGTTGAAGAGAATAATAACCAACTTTATTTGGTTTTTCCGACACTGTTTATGTTGCATGTCTCAGAGTAATAGTTTGTCTCGGACTATTGTCCTTTGAGACTCTACCAACTCCCTCTGATTGTCTCTGAGCAATAGTTTGTCTCGGACTATTGTCCTTTGAGACTCTACCAACTCCCTCTGATTGTTTCTGAGCAATAGTTTGTCTCAGGCTATTGTCCTTTGAGACTCTACCTATTCCCTCTGATTGTCTCTGAGAGCAATAGTTTGTCTCAGGCTATTGTCCTTTGAGACTCTACCTATTCCCTCTGATTGTTTCTGCTATTCTTATCATGTCTTGTAAGCTTCTCTTTATTATATATAATAAAGGAGGCTACAGAGGCAAGTTGTGATCTGATGGACTCTCTCTCTCTGCAGATGATTGTGTTTACAGTATTATCCGGTAATATCCCTATTATGTTTCAGTATTATCCGGTAATGTCCCTATTATGTTTACAGTATTTATGGTATTTCCTCAACATCGAGTGACAAGGATATTATTACACAACCGATTCATGAATGTTCTGTTAAATTATAATCCTGTCCACTTTACTCCAATATAATTTATTTTTGGTTACTATGACACGTGTTTTTAAATATTCTATTGAAAATTGTTGTTTATAAAACGTATTATGTTCCAGGTTTAAAACGAGTTGCGTGGCCGCCACCCCCAGAAGATCAAGACATTGTTGAGTCTGAGCCGATATACAGCAAGGTACGAGCAGTTTAATATTAACATTTTACTGTAATATTAGTCTATAAGAATTATAGTTTTGTTTAATAATAAAATATACTCTTATGAAGTGAATTTCTGTCATTTTACTATGAAATAATTTATTATATTAAAGCTCGACAGTTTAAAAAATGAAATATTGATTATAACACATGACGCCCACTCCAACTTACTACTAACAAACCTTTGTGGGTGTTTCAGGGCTCTACAGTACTAAATTACTTCCTTAAGTTAAACTTGATTGAATCCATGTCAAGTACTGAAGACTTCTCAGGTGCTATTTAAGTGTTTAGTTTATACTATAATCACGCAACGTGTTGGCTTGATTGATCGACTGAATTACTAATGTACAAACTAATAATACAGTTATTATAATTGTAATTGCAGGGTCCGGCGTACAGTGATCAATTTGGTCCAGCCCCAATTCAAGCAGCACAGCCATCGTACCCAACCTACTCTGCCCCATCAGCGCAACCCCCACAAAGCTATAAACCCTCCAAAGTCGCCTCCCCACCCTTACTAGCGTACCAACCTCCCCCTGCGACCATCACTCTCCGAGCAGAACCTCCTATTCATCAAGAACAAGCCCCCGTGTTCAGTTCTCAGCCCGCAGCAACCAAGGGGCTCGGCCCCAAGATGCGAGGAGATGAGAAGTGGCCCCCTGCTACAGTCAAGGCCCAGTCTGCAGCCGAGAATGAGGCAAGAAAGGCCCTGGCCAAAGGACCTGCTTTCCGACCAAGGAAAGTTAAGAAGGATTATTCTAATTTTTTTGCTCAAAATGCCCTAAACCCAAACTATCCCGGCTATAGAGCCCCCCCTGGCACACAGCACTACACTGAGGAGGGAACGTCGGACTTGTAAACATCGACATCAATGGATTAAAAACTAAAACCAAAATAAGTAGAACATTCTTCCAATATAAACTGTAAAGCTGCGTCCAGACTAGCGAGCAGAACCTCAACATTCCTATTCATAAAGTTATGTACTTCGGTGGATTACACCCAATTAACAGAGATGCACTAGGCGGTGATTTCCCCAGCCACTCTCCACGTTAATGCGGGTGCACAGCCTCGACACTTTTCCCTCATCGTCATATTAAGTAATTATAAGTAATAACGATGGGTTAACTCACTTTGCTGGCCACGTGGTCTAATCAGGATACTCGCTTATTCGATAATTAATCTAATGAAGTAGAGATGAGGAAGGAAGCAGTTTAGAGGTAATCTACCCGCATTTGCGTGGAAGGATAGTGAGAAACCATATAGGAAAAACCACCCTCGATAGACCCGACCGGGATTCAAACACCGTATCTCCCCGCCTTGAGCACACCAGTCCAATACAAGATCGATGCGTTAGACCACTTCACCACTAAAGCAGGTTGGGACGTATTTACCCACAAAATCTACCAGGGGTGACAGTCTATTCTTTGTCCACCCCTCTCTCCCCAGAGTAAGTTTCAAACTTATTTTAAGTGTGCAACAAACTTGCTAAGAAAAAGTGTTGCCATCGTTGCACAGTTTACAACATGTAACTGTAAATATTGTTTTTAATTTACTATCTAATTTTTAAAGATTAAATTAATTTTTATTTATTTACCTCGGCCTATTTTAAAATGAATTAGTAGTTAATATTTAATATCACAATTACAAAAAACTTAATTTCAAACAAAAGGTCAAGGTGTGGTAAAATTTACAACATACAACTGCTCATCTAATACTTAAAGCGCGTGTGACGGAAGGTTAATTAGAACTAAACAATAATTTAAAGTTGCGAGTGGTTTGGCTCGAGGCTCAGCTCGCAGTGCTGTCCGGTGAGTTTTGAGTCAAGCCTCGTAACATCCTTTGATGTTCGTCGAAATACCGACATTCACTGGGTTGCTGCGAGCATTCTGACGAACCCATTTATCCAACGCTAACAAGGCTCAGCTCGCTAGTCTGGACGCAGCTTTACAAGAAAGAGGTTAATCGGCCTGTGCAAATGAAAGTAAGGTTTCAGGAACAATTAAACAACTTGTTTAGTTAAACATAACTAACAATTAATGTTAGTGCGTAAAGTTGATTGTATTTATAACTTCTCTTTTTCTTGAATCGTTGATTTAAGGTTAAGATACATTAGTTGTTTGGTCATAAAACATCTCCAAATTGTAAATCAAACCAGCATTTTACATCGACACTGAAACATAAACATGTTTAAAGACTAAAATAATATTTTTATCTTTAAATGTGCTTATTACACTTAATGTTACAGCTTAAAATGTATATTTAGGGTGTTAAAAATATTGAAGAATGTTCATACCACTCCAGGTATATTTTAGTGGAATATTTGTAAATGATTCGAAATTAATTTCCTTCATTTAATTACTCATGTGGATTATTATATAAAATTATATTGATTATTGGTTGAAATCTTACCCCACATAAAAAAGACAAAATTACTATTTAAAAATTATTTTTAAAATTAATAGAAAAATTGAAATTGAGACTGTTCCACTATTTGTGCCTGGATTTCAAATTGGTAACAAAACAAATATATTATGCTTTAACATCAAAAAGCATAAAACGAATCGATAAAAAAAACAATGAAATGTAGTTTTCTCAATTCAGAGTTTTGATATTTTTTTACAATAATTATTTTTATTGGAGGAACGAACTGTGATTTTTGTAAAAGGGAATTTTTAAATTTCCTGAATTCATCCAAGAGATTGATTTTTGTGTTGAATGTGACAAGACAAAATAACATCACGCAAAGAAAGAATAATAATATATAATATTTACTATTTACTCATCTTTATTTTCTGCTTTATGTTTTATGGAAATTGCACACAGCTATTGTACACACATTAATTTAAAATAATTAAATTAACATTGAAATAATATTTGCAATTTTTCGCCAGCTTTTCATAATGTAAATATGCTTTATTTTAGTGTATTATGTTTTGTTGTGTTTTATCCAAATCGGATTTCCATTATTCATAACAATTTATCCAAAAATATTTATTTTCAATATCAAGTTGTGCTTTGAAAAATTAAGAAAAATAACAAATTACCTCAAATAATTTATGTTTCGGGTTACACTGAGCTGTATTCAAGACTTGACCAATTCCCCAAGTTAACAACTCAATTAGAAGCTTTAATAACTAGATTTTCTTTGGTATTTAAACTAATTGAATTTTTAGAATCCAATAATAATATGATAAGTGCATAGTCAATAATTATTGCTTTAATGTGAATGACATGATTTACCTTGTTATTGTGTCTTCATGCGTTGAGGGAATACTTGGAAATGTGATAATTTGGTTGTCTGTTGATTGTATATTTGAATGTAAGCTAAAATATAAATAAAGTCTATGTTTGCTTTCTAATGAAAACAACCAAAATAACAACTGATATGCTATTTATTTAATCCACCACATATTTGATTATTCCATCTGTCACAAGTAAAATCTTCAGAATAATCTCAAGATTTGTATGTAAAATGACTTAGTTGGGTGTGAATGTTGAACTCTGTTCTTGTTCATCAACCAGGACAATACAACCAGATTTAATCTAAGAGCCACAACTCAATGTTGTGTTCATCAACCAGGACAATACAACCAGATTTAATCTAAGAGCCACAACTCAATGTTGTGTTCATCAACCAGGACAATACAACCAGATTTAATCTAAGAGCCACAACTCAATNNNNTGTTCATCAACCAGGACAATACAACCAGATTTAATCTAAGAGCCACAACTCAATGTTGTGTTCATCAACCAGGACAATACAACCAGATTTAATCTAAGAGCCACAACTCAATGTTGTGTTCATCAACCAGGACAATACAACCAGATCTAATCTAAGAGCCACAATTCAATGTTGTGTTCTTCCATTCACCCAATAAAGCTGCAAACTATGATATGCTTGTTTAGTACACAAAGTGTAGCAGTACTGAGATAGTACCTACAGCAGTAATGAAAGAGGAGGAATCTCCTCGAACACAGCCAGCTGGCAGATGTATGACCTAGTAGGGTCCTATTACAAATATTGATACAAATGAGGTCTTTCAAAAATATAATCTTTGTGGGAATGTTTTCTTAATTCAGGCAACCAATTAAATCATTTCAATAAAAAGTAGTTTGAAAAATTAATGTTTTGGACCATTTAAAAACCTATTATTTTCATAGATGCTCAAAATAAGTGGAGCTTATTATTATTATATTTATTTATGGTATTTGATTTACCATGTATGAACCAACCAATTTTATAAGCATAGGACTTACAAACTACACCAACTCTATCACTGTGAAAGCCTCCATTCCATCAATAATACATTTTTCAACCCTGCAGGAAATTAAACCCTAGATTTTTAACAAATACTGCGCTATGTTTGAGTTAACTGCGAGGTAGTGGTATCTCAATAATTTACAAATCTTTGACCCACTCAGTATACAAACCAAAGTCTCCCAGTAGGCCTAAGGGTTGGCATTGTCTTGAGAAAGAAATACAGCCTCAAAGACTTTGTTCTTGGCTCTACACAAAGTCCTCGGCTGGGAAGTGAACACACATACCCTGAAGAATCATAAGAGCTTGAAAACTACTTAACCTTAACAACAGCACGCTAAAAGCATAAAATAGCAAGTTTGACGACCTCTTATAAATTGTGTGATTTGAAATAATTGAATCACTAGTTCTAGTTTATAGTTATACTTTTTAAAATTGTACAATAAAATGTTGATTGTCAAATGACAGGTTAAGATATCTAAAGAATATCGAGTATAGTCTTTCTCAAACTTATCCTAATAGAGGACCACTTGATAAGTGTTAGATGCACACGTGAAACAACCAAAGTATTATACCACCTGTCTGTCACTTGTCTAAACAGGACCACTCACCTTACTATACCACCTGTCTGTCTGTCACTTGTCTAAACAGGACCACTCACCTTACTATACCACCTGTCTGTTTGTCACTTGTCTAAACAGGATATTTCCTAATGAAAGTGTTTATCAAGCAGTAAAGACAGAATATCTGGCTAACCTTGTTTTGTATACACATTTTACAGTTCAACTTTCATAGGAATAGCATTAATAACTGACATTTAGAGACTTTACTAAATATACTTTCAAATCAAGTCATATGGTCTGTTACTTTTGATTTATATTATCAATAAAATAACACTAATGTAGAACATTTTTATGAATGTCAGCTCTTCCTTTGGAAATTGTACTTTACTTGTGGAACTAAGCCAACTTAGCGGATTTACCCCGTCAATATTGTACTATTTTGCTTTATTTCACTTTTTACTTTTTAATAGAAATAAAACAAATTTTAACTGTTTCGACCTCAAGATTATGATGAACCTTTACAGTTTATGTGCCCCAAAACCCCGCCTCCCTCACTCCCCCCACAACCCAAAAAAAATTCTGTCTCTCCTTGGGCTATTGTTTTAATTTTGATCGAAAGCCTCAAATAAACAATTGTTTAAGGTGGGAGGGAGAGAGAATCTTTTTGGTCAAAATAAATAAAATATTGTATCAATGCAATTTTCTTCACATGGTGGTATCTGAATATTTGTCAAGGGTGTCCTGGAATGTGTTGTCATCTCGCTCTGTTCACTACAGATTTGTACAAGTGTTGTTTGACAAACAACTGTTGTTACTATATTCCAAGCCGGTAGTCGGCACCCTGACCTACTTGTTGGCAGCCAAGAGCCCATCTTACCTACCTCCTCTCAAGAATTCAAGTTATGAGAACTGGGATAAGCTCCTTACTCAAGTTTTCCCGAGCATTGTGGCACGATATCAAGAAGTGACACATCACATCACATCACATGAGTTACTTTTGGCTCAACATTGGACTCAAAGCTATTTGGAGAGAACTTTCAATTGGCTAGTTTAGCAGTTATAATGTCCACAGCGACCTACTATACAAGCAAACACGAGAAGATATAATTAAAATGAGCAATTAGTAAAAAATGGCCACCAACAGTTTACAAATTGTATTTATTGTAAATATTTATTACCTGCTTCGGTGGCCGCATGTCCTAAGGCATTGTTTTGCAACCTAGCTGAGTTAAACAAGCCTATATTTTTGACCGCACACTGTATTATCCTGGGTACGAACCCAGTCTAACGGTTGTACAGTAAATCAGAATTAGGAACGTATAGACTAGATTGAAGAAACTTCTAATGTTCCAAGATTAAAGGTTGAAGTTATTTTCCTGTACCAACTTATTCTTGTTATTAATGAACAAAGAGATGAGAAGGGCTGTGGTACACCATTTGCAAAACACTGGCATCTGTCTCAGAATAGACCGGGCTGCTGATGGCGGGAAGATTCATCTTGGTTGAGTGTCCTTAGGCACAAATTTGGGTACACTTCCTCTATATTCAACATTCCTTATTCTTAACTTAATATCATAATTAGTACATAAGCGTATAACCCTAACGGGTAGTAGGACGAGGTGTTTATCCCAGCCTGTCACATTGAGGGCCTATTTATTTTGTCTTTCCACCTACCTTTTCTTATAAAATATGTTCCCTTCCTCATCCTGTGTATTTAGTTTAGGTAGTGTAATCTGCAGGAAGCCTTCCCAAGCACCGATACACAGATCACATTATAAAAGGACGTAGGCCTGGCCTCCAGGACATTTCATGGAGGGTTTGGGGGGACACAGGCCCCCCAACTAATGGGGGCTAGGAAAAATTACCCAAACAATAAACGCCTATAGAAGCTGTTCGGAGAGTTTTCTTACGGTAACTTAGGGTAGAGACTTTGACAATTGTGTGAGTACAGTAGAGCCTCATTATAACGGACTAATTGGGGTTGAAGGTTGTCCGGTTTATAACAAATAATTCTTATAGGGGTGTAATGCAGCAGTGTGTACATAAATGAAAGTACACTAGTTAGCTATAAAAAGTGTTTATTATATTTCAGATAAAAAACCGTCTTCAACATAGGTTGAATTGAAAAAGATGTGTACGTATACACTGCATTAATATTTAGAACATGTTGATCGCTTACATTCATTGGTTTGATAAAATAGTTTATTTTCTGCTGGGTTTGTTTGATGCTTATTTCTTCAGTTAATAACTGACACAGGTGTCGTAAGTGTTCATAATATACGAACACATTTTCATTTGCCGATTG
>CABFWO010008335.1:0-18426 GCA_902155825.1 Timema genevievae | reverse complement strand
TATATTTCAGGTATTTCCGCGAAACTAATAAGCTGTAGCACAATGCCAAAGTTCAACATCCCCACCCAACTCATTCACTCTCTTTTTTTCAGTTGTCCACAAACCTAGGGTGTCTGAGACCTTTCAAGGCAGAAACTACCTAACCACCATTTACAAGTTGCCTTTAAATTTGAAGGTCATTTCAATGTTATTTGCAAGTAAACCTCATTCTTAAGAGTGAAGTTCCTTAGCGGAAAAAAGAGGTAGTGCTATGACAACACTGCTGTAAACATAGAGCTGGCAATCCCAGCTTACTTCCCCATTCCACCTGCCCATCCCCCCTTTACAACACAACACCCCCCTTCAACCATGTTAAAAATTCCTGTCAAAATGTTATAGCCTATTCATTTTAGGAGAAGCTTGCTGGACGAATCACCTTAACATATGTTCTCTCACTTTCTCTACGCAAATTGGGGTACATTTTCTCTAAGTTATACCTCCTCATTCATACTTTATTAGTGTAAATATATACGGTTACCATGAGTAGGCCGTAAAACGTGTAACACGTCTAAAAATTTCAAAAGAAATAAAAAGGTGAGAGCTATCATGAATGGGATATATATATATATATCATAATTAAAATAGTCCTAATACACACAGATAAGTCAATTTAGCTTTAGTTCGGATATTAGTTAATTAGATGTGTGCAACGAACACTAACCAGTTAAGCATAAAAATATATGTCCATCAAATTGACCTAATACATTTTTTCATCAATTAAATATGTAACAGAAAGCTACTTTAATTTCCTTTCTGTTTTGATTGTCATCATAAATATTACAAAAAAATAAATGATTGCTATTTGTAACATTTATTACTTTGTACACGATACTTGGGGAACTTGTTGAGATCATAAAATCTATATAAAAGAACAAGTAACAAAATATAATGTATTGTGAGCACTAAATCTTGTATTATTTTCTACGAAACGTTCATGTCTCATGCTCGTATATATACATGTACATATTATTATATAGTTAGGTTAGGAGCTCCGTCGAGTAACGTGTCTAGTTAATGTTTCAGTTCCATGTTTGTACATGGCATGAGTTTGTGTTATATTCAAATCTATGACTTTTATAATTTTACGAAGAATGGACGAAGGAAAGACAGAAGGGAAAGATAGGGACAGATAAATAAAGATAGCTGGGGTAGTGGGGGGATGAAGCACTTTGATGCATTGTATGCTGGGAGATTCGAGGAATTTACCTCATGGTCGAGTCTGTCACAACAAACAGTTGAATATTGATAGAAAGTCTTGTACGTTACTGAAATCAAGGACTTGGGGAACTCTCTAAAAATAGCTTAAAATAAATTGAATTAGTTATGTTTTTAAAGTCACTGAAAGTTTATTCGAAAGTGAGTTAATTGATAAAAAACTATTTCTAAATCTACTAAGTAATACCCAAGAAAACCCCAAAATAAAATTACAGAATGTCATCGACTTGTTTAATTTGTTCCAAAGGTTTCCGTGCAAGATGATATGAAAACTTTGAGAAAATGACTTTCGCTCAAGGTAGAAATAAACAAGTGACTAAAGTGAGAGTGAATTAGATTAAGTAAATTTTTACTGAGTAAAAAAAACAAAAATCGAAATGCTGGCTCCGTTAGGTTCTGTCCCGTGGTCTATGCACCGAGTTTTATCTTTCTAGGTCATCTTGGAGCTTCTGGAGGGTGTAGAAAGACTAGCGCACATTGGCCTGTGGTCTGGGTCACTTTTTAATCTTACACTACCGGCTCACTAGGCCTGTCGTAGCTTCTTATATTATAATATAACTTGAGACTAGGATAGGCACAACATCCAGTTCTCAGTCGTTAATTTATCAATGTAAAAGTGAAAACCATATTTCACAAATTATACATTTTTTATCGATGCCGGAAATCAAACCCAGGGCCCTTAGTTTAAAAGGCAGACACGATATCAACTGAGCGAAAGTGTCATAGAGAGATGAGAATACATTACAGCATAAACACCTCTTTCTTTCGTAAAAACTTCGTTTTTAAAATCAATCATTTTCTAGGTCAAGCATTGATCTCAGCTCTCAGAGGAGGAGTCCATTGAAAAACTCCTTACATCCCTTTGTCACGCAGGCTATTCAATACTTCGTGCTTTAAAGTGTCCTTTTCATCTTGTTGGGTTTAACAGTGGTGGGGAGATTGGGTTCGAATCCCTTCCAAGTGTACTGGAGGTAATAGTTCTTTAATCGTGTCTCCTTCTCTCCCTTGAAACAAATGCAAGTACATTTATTCTCAATTCCACTGCCGTCATTCTTACCACCAGTTCTGGGGCAAGGGCTATGTATATCCTCCCCTAGACGAGACATACATTTTGCACCCCATTTGTATTCTGTATAATATAAATAAACCACACCCTCTGCTTGACGTATAATGATAATTTCAATTTCAATTTCAATTTCAATTTACTTTATATAGTGCTGGCCAACAGTCGTAAGATCTATGACAGGCCAGCACTGAAAAGTACACAAGTACCGTACAAATACATATATTTACACGAGAAAATATGATAAACAAAAATGGCTAAAAAATGGTATTTACTGATGAATAGTTACGAAAAAAGTAGTAATTAATAATTATAAGAATAAAAAATAGCATTAATAACAAATAGCTAAAGAGTGGTTAAAAGCAGTAACAATATGCAAAAAATAGATTAGAATATTTTAAACTTAAATATTATAAGCAGAAACTATACATGATAAATTATTGATATGGGATTTCCTTAAATAACTCTCCGAGTTTAGCTTTTCTTTTATGATAGAAGTCGAATTCAACAAATCTAGAATTGGCGCTATGGATACAACGACCTATAGGGCTTGCCTTATTAGCGCTATTGATAAAAAATAATTTTGGATTACGAGAATCCGAGAAGGGATATGAACGCTTACATGATCAAGGGCAAATTTGCAAGAAATTGTATTATTGAAAATATTAAAAACAAAAAGGGCATCACAATAAAGTCTACGCGAAAAGAGAGTTTGGAGCCCTAAGAGGTTTTGAATTCTGTCATAATCATAATAAATCCGGTTTCTAAAGAATGTATCATAGCACGCAGCGACAAATTTTCTTTGAACATTTTCCAACCTAAGAGAGTCAGTTAAGGTAATGGAATTCCAAGCAACAGTTNCATAGCACGCAGCGACAAATTTTCTTTGAACATTTTCCAACCTAAGAGAGTCAGTTAAGGTAATGGAATTCCAAGCAACAGTTGCATATTCTAACTTAGATCTAACCAGGGCGTAGTACAGACATAAAAAACAGTCAACTTTCTTAAATGATGAAGTAATAAACTTAGTAAGTCCAAGTAGTTTCAATGACTGGGAAATGACATGGTCAACATGATAGTGGAAATAAAGTTTGTTATCCAGGAGGACACCAAGATCATTAATATAAAGGTGCGAACTATGTTTTCACTGCCCAATTTATAAGTAAAAAAGAAAGGATTAGTTTTCATAGTAAAAGATATAGATTTGGTCTTAGATGATGATGATGATGATGATGATGATGATGATAATAATAGTATTAATAATAATAATAATAATAATAATAATAATAATAATAATAATAATAATAATAATAATAATAATAATAATAATAATAATAATAGGGTTCCAGAATACAAGACAGAAAAAAATAAAAATAGTAGAATATAAATAAATAAATAAAAAATCAGCTTTAGTCCCCATTTCTCACCCCTACCCTTCTCCTTGGGGACCCTTAGTTCAGTAGACAGACACACTCCCAACTGAGCTAAGGTGTAAGACTACATCTTAATACCAGTCAACAAATATAAGCATTTTAATCACGTTATTGATGCAAACTGGATTGAACTAGCTCAAGCTCGATAAGTGGCGTACTTTTGTAAGTTCAACAATGAACCTTCGAGTTCCTGATGTTATAGAGTATAGAGGAAGGAAGAATTTAAGAAGCCATCTTAGCGACGATTAACTGGGATTTTTTTTTTTAGCATTGCGTCTTACTACCCGTTAGAGATATACGCTAATGTACTATTTACCCTAATAGTTCTTAGTGATGAGTAATGTTATATTTATAAGAAGTGTACCCACATTTTCGTGGAGAGAGCATTGAATACCATTTTGAAAATAAAACTGCCTTCTCTAAAATATAAATTTTCTCTAGTCCATATTAGAAGATAGTGTGCGCTGTAAACATTATATCTGGCCAGAGATGGATCTGGGGAATAGTATAGTAGTATATACTAATATATAAATATTTTTCACCATACCGATTGTATTAAGAGCCCATCTCACCTCACAAATAGTCCCTAGCTGAGGTTGGTATTACTGCTCAAAACGGAAGTCATATCGTGGTGCGATTTTCTGTATTGTTCTTTAGGAAAACATTGAAGATTAGACCAGTTATAATCATACTTTAAAACCAACAAAGCTGAAAAATCTATGACTTCAAATTAAAATACTTTTAAATAGACTTCAATTTCACCTCTGTCAAATAAAGAATGGTGAACACCACACTTTGATCAGGGTTTTTTTCCCCCCCGAGCATTGGCATGCATCTAATCTACATTCCAATTTTCATAGGAATGGCTTTCTTTATCCGACACCAAGAAAAGTAAATAAATATACTTTCACGTATTCATACGTCAAGTCATGTGACATTCAGGTGTCAGTGTCACTCAAGAATCTGTTTATGCGGCCAAAATTTTGGTCACATGAAGTTTATATTTCCCTTGAAAATTGAAACTGATATATAATATGTCTATTTAGCCGTGAGATGGTTGCTTAAGTGCTACCTATCATTCAGTTTAATAGTATAATTTGAATATGGTCACAATAATTTCTGTTTGAAATTGTTATGTTAGTTTTCACCTGAGATGCTAATTTGGTAATCCTTCAGGTAGTGGTGTTTTCACTTGACATCTATACCTGCATCTTGACGTAGGAGAGTCTTGATTCTATGCCCCCTCAAGCCGTTCTCTTTGTCAATCTCTAGGGGCGGGTGGAAATTGGTTGGTTTTTGAAGGAGTGTTTAGGTTAAGCTGCTGGAAGAAGAAAGGTAGGAATGTGTCTGTAAATACAGAGGCATCACCACCGGGTGGCCTTTGTTCCGACCCCTCTTCTCACTATCCAGCACAAGTTTTGATCAGATAAAGAGGAACTAGACAACGTAACGCTTGCGGCCCAACATGAAATACACGAAGTAGAGTAAGATTCTAGTAGGGGTGAACTTTTAATAAGTACACATATTTTTTTATGGGCAAAATATTTAACATTTTACTATTTTATCAGTGCTATTTTTACATATGAATAATATATAAGATGTGTGGAATAGAAGAAGGTGCGATGATTTCATACCTCCTTTGCTACATCTCTCCCCAACTTTTACTCCCCTCCACCTTCTGTTTCACTCGGAATTGTTCTTGAAACTGGGACCTTTAGCTAAGTTGACCAAATCCTCCAAATCACTGTCAAAATTTGTTTTCCCTGCTGTGTTAGAACCAAACAACCCTTTCCTACAAAAAAAAAAAAGAGAGAGAGAGTTTAAGGTTGGCGCTTGCTCTAAATGGCAAACCATGGCCAAGAAATAACAGGATTTTGTAAAGTGTACCTTTTTCTACCTTTGGGACAGAAGGCACACCGACAAGAATAAAGACGTGTCAAAGCTAAATAAGGGTAAGAAGGTAATCTGCTTACCTGAAGAAGTGGCAGTTAAATAGGATTTGTAGTCTAGGAAACTCTCACATGTGTGTCAAACTTTGAAATGTCAATCAAAGTTTGCAGAAACGTGTATTCTTCTGACTTGAGGCACACATAAACGACTCTAGGGGTGGTCAAGAGAAAGTATAGTCTGTTCCCGTCAGTATTTATCTTCTCTATCGGTTGAGAAATAATAATTTATGATCCCATCACAGGTCCGATTAATCAAGGCATCATATACAAGCTTATGCTCAATTTAATATTCATCATGAAGTGCAATTTTCGGCCCTCTTTACTTAACAACAAAAAATTTAGGTTTAGTTTAGTTGTCATTTAATTTAAAACACATATACAGTAGGGACCCCTTTATTCACGGGTAGTACGCTCCTAGATCTACCACGACTACGTGGTAGTACCGAACTATTTTATAACGTGATATACACGTAACATACATAAATACAGTCAGGTTTAGTTGATAAACTATTCACAGTAAGACATTACCAACATTAAATAAAGTACATGATAATAACGTGTACTGTACACTACAGTGTACTTACTGTTTTCCAGTCTTCTTGTTGCAACGATCACATGATTATGATGATTATGGTTATATTATAGCACTATGAACCCGATTAGGAGATGAAGTGGAGTGATGGTCGAGGCATTATAACTTGTAAACAATGTTTTTCTTTAGTTAAAATAAATAAAATTGGGAAGTGGTAAACCACGGATAACCGTAACTACGGATATTGAGTCAGTGGATACGAAGGCCCTACTGTGTTTCGCAGAATTTAAAAAAATAAATGGTAAAACTGGTATTAGTTCCACTGTTTTCTAAAATATAATACAGAAAAACGCACCATGATATGATTCGGTGGCTGCATGGTCTAAGGCGTCACTCTCACTACAGACTAAAATGCCGATGGAGATAGGGCCTCTAATCCCGGTCGGGTGTACTGAGGGTGACTTTTCCCCTCACCCTTCACTCAAATGAGGATACACCTCCTCAAAATTCCACCTTCTTTACCCTTAGCTCACTAGAAAAATCTAGTATATATGCGTGTAACCTTAAACAGGTAGTAAGATGCCTAGTCCAAGATGTATTATCTACTACCCAAATGAGATTATATTGGGGTGTGACGATCTCTCAAGGATGCCAACTTTAAAAGAGAAATATCCGGTTTTGTGATATTTATTATGAAAGGGATAGTTCAAAATTTCAAAACCACTAAAACCATCTTAAAATTTTATTTTGTGACTATGTTAATTTATTTTTATTAATTCCTACATCTTAAAAATGCAATAGCCTACTTAACTTTAAACGTCGTTGAAAATCAAATAAGTATATATTTCAAAAACAACATTAATTCTATAAAAGTCAAAATATAAAGATTTTAATTCTATAGGAACATGCTAATACCTTTTGATTCCATTTTTACACGAATCACATTTTAAGATAACAGACCAAGTTTAATTCAACAAAACAACCAAAATAATATTTCCAACTCCTTCCCCCAAAACGGTATTCTGGCTATGACTTTATTGAATTATTATATTCCCCCACACCTTCTTCAAAAGTAAGTTTCTGTGGGCGACATTTAAGTTCACAATATATCAGATTGTCGATGTTGGACGTTCGATGTTTTAACTAGATTGAATGCAATGGAGGAGCTTTTCTACATGGCATTTTTCATTCGCACTTAACACTAATGCGGGTAAACTTTATGTTAATAACTTTCCTCATAGTAATACTAATGTGCATCTGGGCTACTTAATTTGTAGACCAGTTTGTGGAAAGATTAACTATTAAAAGTGTACAGTTGCCCATGGGATGTCCTAATTTACTATTATTATACATCCTTTCCGTGGCTCAGGCTCTTTCCATGTCCTGATGAGATGAGGTGATGGTGATAGCGAGTATGACCACCACACCACGTGGCCGGTTAACTTTATTACTACCAACCCTTTGTATAAAATACTAAACATACATATACATACATACATACACATACATACACATACATACATACATACATACATACACATACATACATACATACATACATACATACACATACATACATACATACACATACATACATATACATACATACATATACATAAATACATACATATACATATACATACAGACATACATATACATACATATATATACATACATACATACACATACATACATACATATACATACATACATATACATACATACATACATACATATACATACATACATATACATACATATACATACATACATATACATACATACATACATACATACATATACATACATACATACATATACATACATACATACATACATACATATACATACATACATACATATGCATACATACATACATATACATACATACATACATATACATACATACATACATACATATACATACATACATATACATACATACATACATATACATACATACATATACATACATACATATACATACATACATACATACATGCATACATACATATACATACATATACATACATATACATACATACATATACATACATATACATACATATACATACATATACATACATACATATACATACATACATATACATACATACATATACATACATACATACATACATACATATACATACATACATACATATACATACATACATATACATACATACATATACACATACATATACACATACATATACATACATACACACATACATATACATACATACATATACATACATATACATACATACATACATATACATACATACACATACATACATATACATACATACACATACATACATACATACATACATACATATACATACATATACATACACATACATACACATACATACACATACATACACATACATACACATACATACACACACATACATACATACATACATACATACATACATACATACATACATAACAAAAACAGTAAAATATTTCACCAGGCTAAACCGAGGCAAGATTGAATATGCCTTCGCCTGCACCGCGTCTTGTTACATGTTCGGAGTATCCACATGGGGTTGACACGAGGTAGGTATTATTTACAGGAAATGCACCCTTATTTGTGGGAAAGTAAAGTAGCAATAATATAGTTAAAAACAAATCCAAATGGGATTCAAATCCCTCCCTACTTTCCGTCCCTGGTGAATCAGACAAGATATTAGTACTACCTTTTTAGCCCCCTGAAATCCTCCACGTACTGTTGGGGGTACGCGTATTACAGTTTGGGAAACACTGGTGATTGTTATTGATAGCCAGTGATGACGCTAGTATCTACAAATATGAAGTAAAGCGCTGATTAATAAAATAAGAATAAATATATAAGAGCTTCAGACTTATCTCTTAACCTAATTGCTTCAGTGGGATGCATTTGTGTCAACGCAACACTGGGAAATAAGCTACTTAACTACTTGAGCATAAGGACAAGACAAGTGAGTTTTAAGAGAATGCATCAGCATTTTAAGAAATAATAGACAGTAAAAATTTAAAAAAAAGTCAGATTACCTCTGGTAAGGATTGAACCATTGCCTTTCGAAACTATTCTAGCAACAAATTAAAATAATGTTGTTTTTGCGTGAATGTATTATTTATTGACTGCTTTATTTTTCATCTTTGATCTAGTCTTGGGCTTTTAATATTATGTGTTGCTGTTATAGGTTAAGCTAGTTTTTTTTAAAGTCATTATTCTAGTATGAGACATGAGAAAGTTTGCGTTAATCTCTCAAATAAATATCGTGTTGGTTGCAGAGAAACCTCTATCTCTACCAAATTATCCGCCTGATCTTGCTCGTGACCCGCCGTACAACACAGTTTGTGTAAAAGTCTACCTGATTGTCTGCAGGCGCTCATAAAGACGCAAACCACCACGGCTTAGCTCATTCATTCATTGGTCACAGACGGCATGCTTATTATTTATTTTCAATCACGTCATATATTATGACCGCATTATTGAAAATTATTATAAATCAATTATATCATGAAATCTTTGAAGGGCATTCATTAGTAAAAAAAATGTCTTTAGGATTTTCGTTTTTATATACCGTTAACAATCAATAGGGTCAATACAACCAGTCCCTCTGATGAATGGAGTGAAGGTGTCACTTGTATGTGGTTTTGTGGGTTTGGCAGATATATGCTATAGTACCTTCTTGCTCAGTGAGGAGAGCAAAAGGAAACTAACTACCTCACTCCTCATTTCCCTAGTACGTCTCTTTAGTGCTGCCTTGGCTGATGAAGGAATTGTTGAGGAGCAAAAAACTTTCGGGTGAGTACTACTTACTATACATACATGCAAGATTATTAACGACTGGTTGTAAAATCTATGCACTAAGACAGTATTTTAGAGGAAATGTAGCCCTGTTATCATTGAGAGAGGGTGGAAACATTAGTGTTAGCTCATATTTAGAACTCCACCCCCAAGTGTACCCGGCTGAAATTCAAACCAAGCCAATTAGTCATCAGAAAGACAGTGACCCTGACGTACACCATCTATACAAAAGAGTAATTATGTAGTTTCTTAAAATTCACCCTCCTCGTCATACTACTTCTTCTTCAATACTGGTAATGATGGTACAAGATAAGTATAAATTTGACTGTTAAATTTTATTTTGTTTGGTTCTCGAGCAAGGAATTCTAGCCAAACACAGTTAATGTTTATAGAAAAAAAACATATATTAATAATAGGACTAACCTATTATAGCCAATAAGTGTTTTTTCCCTAATTAATAGTTATTAATAATTTGAGTAAATTAACCTTTCATTTTTGTTTGAAAGGTTTTAATAATGCTCCTTCACCTGCTTTGGTGGCTGCATATTCTAAGGCGTCACTTGTGTTGGATTAGACTGCCAATGACAGGAAGGTCGGGTGTACTGAGGGTGGTTTTTCAAAATAGTTTTCCACTCAACCTCCAGGCAAATGCGGATAAACTTCCTCTAAATTCAATCACCCCATCCTTAACTCATAAGCAGAATTATTGTGGCAATAATACTCAACAGGCGAATTGGACAGAAACTAGAAAGTGTTATAGAAGAAGACCCATTTGAATTCAGAAAAGGAAAAGGAACTGTAGATGCCATCAGAATGCTGAGAATAATTTCAGAGAAAGTGCTGGAAGTTAAGGAAGAAGTCTACATTGATTTTATCGATTGGCAAAAGGCGTTCAATAGAGTGAAATGGAAGAAACTGATGGAAGTACTCAAGAAGATCGGCATCAACTGGAAGGACAGAAGGCTGATTGCAAACATGTACAGTACCTAGGCAGTGAGTAAAGGCGAGGCTAAGTGATGGAAATACCAACAGTGTAGATATATTAACGAAACTGGGCTACTGTTTGTCACCCAATGTGTTCAACTTGTATGGAGAGTGGCTGGTCAGGGAAGCCCTAGAGCAACGTGGAAATTTCAAGATAGAAGGACACGTAATCTATTCGATAAAATACGTAGATGATCTAATATTTCTGGCAAAAATATAAAAAAGTTGCAAGAAATGTTAGACTGGCTGGTGGAGATAGGGAGAAGATATGGCATGGAGATCAACATTGAGAAGTCAAAAGTGATGGTGATTAAAAAAAGAGCTGCTGAAAATCAAAATTGGATACCAAGATTTGGAAAATATAGAGGATTTCAAGTACCTGAAAAGTCTGCTAACAAAGAAAGCCTACTGCATCAAGAAAATTAGGTCGATGATCGCTACGGCCAACGAAGCTTTCAAAGAGAAGACCAGCAAGTCGAATTTGGAATTGAGGAAAAAACTTATGAAATTCTACATTAGGAGCATCGCGCTGTATGGAGCAGAAACTCGGACTATTTAGAAGATGGAAAGTAAACACTTGGAGAGCTTTATAATGTGGTGCTGGAGAAGACACGAAAAGATTAGATAGACAGACATGTTGACAAAGGAAGAAGTCCTAAGAAAAATGGGTGAGAAGAGAATAATTTTGGATGTGATTCTTTGATGCGAAGTAATCCGGATCGGACAAACCCTTAGGAGGAACTGTTTTCTGCACGACGTCATAGAAGGAAAGGTTGAGGGAAGGAGAAACTTAGGAAGAAGGAGGATTCAAATATTGGATGACTTGAAGGAAAGAAGAAAATTATGGGATCTGAAGGAGGATGCAGAGGACAGGGCACATCAGCGGTCTAAGTTCACTGACAAAAGGAATGAACCTCTCATTAGACAGAACACCTAATATATTATACATGCATATATTAACTACGCTAATATGCTAAGAATAAGGAAGGTGGGATTTAGCGTAATTGTAGCTGTGCTTTCTTGAAGGGAGAAGGAGAAATACTTTAGAAAACAAACCTTCATTAAACCTGAATGAGATTCAATCACTAACCTCCACGTCATCAGAAAAACAGACTAAATAAGCTTGAAATTTTGACAGTGCAGCCATAGGTGTGGGTAATTTTGTAAAAAAATAAATAAGAATATTAAATAAAATTAAACACAATTTTCTTTCTATTTTTCACTATTACGTAATGTTTGTTAAAATCTGACATAGAAAAAGTATTTTAATCGTGGAAATTCTTACGTCGATATTATGATGAATCTTGACATTTAATGTTCTTTCGTACCCATACAAATAGGTTTTTATTTCCATATATCTCTCCCTAGGACCACAGCCAAAAAAGTTTGATGGATTTTGTTCAAATTTGATATGTATATGATATGTATGATGGTATGATATGCATGGTCATCACTCAGGCAATGTATTTAAATGTGGTATGATGTGTGTGGTCATTCCTCAGGCAATGTGTTTAAATGTTGATTTACTGAAGACAATTTTCGAAAATATAAACAATTTCTGAAATGGATTTAGAGATTTTGAGTGTGTTTGGCGTGGACACTGTATAGGCGTACTGGTTTTTCGGGGGGAAGTTCACTTAAGTAATGGTCTTTAAATTTTTAATAATTGCCTTAAAGATTTTGTTAGGATGGAAATCTGTTAGTGTTTAGATGATAAATAAGTCTTTATACTAATTTTAGGAGGGTAATTTCTTAAAGATTATTTTACTAATGACTAATTTTAAAAATATGAAATATTTTGAACGTGCATGGGTTTTTGATAGTGTTTATAAAATACAAATCATTTATGGCTAGTTTTCTGATGGCAGATATTTGGAAATTTTATCACAAATTATAATATATTATACGAGAAAAGTATGTACTACGTTTTTGTTAGGCCATTTATTTAGTAAGTATTTTGCGTTGTTTTAGATATTAACTCCTATTTTAACTTTATTTTATTTATTTATTGTTATCCATCCATCTTCTTTGTACTAAAGGTCATCGGTTAGATTGTCAGTAAAGTGTATCACCGCTGAAGAAGAGTTAAGATTCGAATCTTGAAAGGGGTAATTTATCACTTCAGATTTATCACTGTGGTGATACCATTCTCTTTGTACTAACGTGGGTTCATTTCTTATAATTTATTTTCCCCTTTACCCTTAGATTAAGCCATGAATAATCATGGTTTTACACGTACAACTAAACAATAACATAAATAAATTTGTTGTTTGGTTCATCACTCAGAGTTTTAGGGCAGAGTTTACAATGAACCTGTGGAATTCATCGGCTTCATGGATTTCTATACGTTCATGTAGACTTTGCCTTAAGACTATAAGGGAAGAATAACCCTGAGAACGGGATAAATCTTGACTAGCTCAATAATGGTAGAGTATTTGTATGTTTTAAAAAATGACAACTGGACTCTAGAATCGAATCCGGGACTCTTGGATTAACACACCAATACTCTACCACTGAGCTATCCATTCATCCCATTATCGGGGTCATTCTTCAATCATAGTCTAAAACAGTCTCTGTGAAGGACATGCGGAAACCTTGAGTGGAGAGTGACTCTAAGCATGGGACGAATTATAGATAGCTAAGTTGTAAAGAATTGGAGCTCTGAGCCAAGGGTCTCAGGTTCAATTCACGTAACCCGGTTTCATTTTTCAACTTATTTAAATATGATATAAATGACGGCTGTATCCATAAACTAAGTCTATTTCATCTTTATAAACCAAAACACAAAAAGGTAAAAATGTATGAAGGTTAAGATGGGCGCAAGAAAAGATCAGTGTTTTGAGAGTTTTTATATCAAAACCTTTTTTTGGACAAAATAAATAAAATATCGTTCCAGCAGAAATATAGAGCTTAATTTGCCTCACATGTTAAATATCCATCATGAGCATAGCGCATTAGATGATAAAATTTTTAAATGCAGATAAAAAGCTATCGTTAAGTTTCAAGACACCCTTCAAGAATTTTTGAGGTAATCATGTGAATAAATTTAAACTCTATGTTTCTAATGGAGAAATATTTGATTTCTTTTGGCCCAAAAAAATTTTTGATATGAAAACTTAAAAAACACTGACCTTTTCTCGCGTTCCCTGCAATCTCCCCCTTAAAGCCACGTGCAACATTCATTCTTAATAACCAGTTATATCTGGTCATTGAGCAATGGGTAAATAGTTGTAGTGTAAGTAGTCAGTGGCGAGTGTTAAAATATTTTCCGTGTTTGGATATTTGGAGTGTTAGCATACAGTATAGGCATCCTTGTCTTGTTTCTATTATGTCGTCATATTGTTCCCTGCATTTGCCACTTTATAAAAGAGCGCATGACATAACGTGTCGGCACTTTTGTTATTCACATTTGCGTACGCAAATAATAAAATAGCATCTCACAAACCGGGAGTCTAGTTATTTGCCTTGGAATTTAGTTTGGTCAGTAAAAAAAAAGCCTGCTCCAAGTCTAAGTAGCCATCCGGGATGTTTGCATGTTTTCACTAACAAGGTAGGCCCAAAAAAGTTAAATTTCAGAGGAAGTGTATCCATATTTTCAAAGAAGGAGAATGAAAACCATTTAGAAAGTATCATCTCAGAGCACCCGAATGGGTTCCAGCTCCTGTTTCACAGTCGCTGGAAAACGGAACAGTTCCAGATTGTTGCTTTTCACCCCGTGCAATATAGTGAAGGTTGATATAATATAGTTATTGTATTTTCTATTTCCACAAAAATATTTAAAAAAGTATAACAAAACAGCTTTTATTAATGAAAAGTACTTTCAAAATGTGTCACAAAATATAATTGTCAATTTCTGAAATTATCAGCAACTTTTTTTGAAACAATGTTTTCATGATATTTTTGTAATAATTCGTTTGATTAGAGTCATATCACCGAAATATCAGAGGGTCATCATAGATAGATGTGCCGTGGGGTGCTTGACTTTGTTGAAACAGGGGGTGTTCAGATCCTGTTTGAATTAATTTCAGATGGATATTACCACAATGTGATAATCCATACTTTGTCTTGATGAGTGCTAGTTCATTTTCTTAAAGTTCACCCCTCTCCTATGCTCTTATATTAACTGGTTTTCAAGTTGTTTATAAAATGCACATCTAAACTTATAAGAAGACTACTTATTTAATTACTCTATGGCATTAGATCTTGAAAGTTCATTGCCACACTTACAAAAGTACGCCACCTATCCCTATTACTTAGTTCGATCCAGTCCACCTCATACTACCCTATTTCTTTCAGGTCCATTCTAATGATATCCTCCCATCTGCGTTTAGGTCTTCCCAAAGGTCTTCTCTCATTGAGTTTGCCAGTCATTACCATAAACAAGGTTCTACAATTTCCCATTCACGTTGAATGTCCTCCCCCCTTCCCCCCGTAATCTACGAGACCTGTATATCCTAATAACAACGTCTTTTGATGGGTACAGGTTATGTAACTCATCATTATGTAACCTCAACCACTTCCCAGTACCCTCATCCCTTTTTGGGCCAAATATCTTCCTAAACATCTTAAAGACCCTAAATTATGTTTTCGTCATGTAAGGTAACGTTTCAAACCCATAAAGAACAACCGGTAAAATGGTTGTTTTGTATATTCTGAGTTTTACATTCCTTGAAAGCAGGCGAGATTTCAGCCACTTATTGATCGAGTAATAGCATGAATTTCTCGACTATTTTTTAAAAATAATTTTCACTCTAATACCAGCTTCGGTGGCCACGTGGTCTAACGCACTACTCTTGCAGTATACTAGATTGATGATGACGGGGAGTTCAAGGTTCGAGTTTCTATCGGGTGTACTGAGGGTGGTTTTCCATTCTCCCACCAAGCAACTCTGGTTATATTCCTCTGAATATAACCTTCCTAGTCCCTAAATCTATTAGTGTAATTAATACATAAGCATATAAACCGAACGGGTAGTAAGACGTGGTGCTATAACAATAATAACAATATCGTTATTGTTATTTAAAATTGTTCCTCAATACTTAAACTCACTATCGCTGTAAAATTATATGTTGTTCGAAGCAATCTCTAAATTATCGTCTCCAATCTGTGTTCTTCGTGTGATCATATACTTAGTCCTTTCAGCATTCACTTCTAAACAAAAGAAGATTATTATTAATTATTTAAAGGAGCGTTTAACTATCGCAATGAATGGAATTTTTTAAATCATTATTTTACTTTCTTATACAGAGAAATTATTGAAATCTTGAAAATCTAAGACATCAAAACTATGAGTGCCCAAGCATTCTGTCTGTACATAGTACTACAGGCAAAACTCTTTGATTTTTGTTCAACTTGCTATTTAAAATATTAAATGCTCATACATTTGAGGATTTTTTAAATTTTGATATTTGACCTCAAATTAAAGATAATTTACTAACGATTTTTTTTTTAATTTCAAAGATTTTGAATATGAATACATTTTTTGTTTAAAATTATTACCTTGGTAGTTTTTGACATGGCAAATAACCATGCATGCTTGTTTTTTGGGGGTTATTCCATTAATTATAATAAAATAACACTTTAGAAATTATCCAAGTGTGAAGTCGATGGTAAAAATGATGCTAGTATCGCACAATTAAATGTAACTACTTCTTATGTTCCAAATGTATTATTTCACTATTTTATTTTATAAAACTCTATAGCATGTTTTATAGTATAAATGTCTTGTATAAACTTTTTGTAAAATATATTATATTGTATACTATCTTTTATTGATTGTCAAAGTGACATTATATTTATTTTATCAAATAACTTTTATAAAAGAGATATTACAGTGCAATACTACCCTAAGACCGTTGGAACAGTTGTCCCGAGAAGGATAGCGTATCCTCTTAATATTATGTCGTGAAGACATACCTGAAACACGTGGTGTATTTGATGTGCAGCTGTTGGTAGCCTTGTGTCCGGGAATGTTTGAGGTGGAAACAGGAATGTGTAAAGTAAACAAGATGAAAACCACAGGGAAAATATGAAGCCTCCGTCTCGCTGGCTAGGGTTACTAGGATTCGGGGCGCGTCCCTATGTGCACACAGGTCCCAGGGAGGTGTTCCAAACTCTAGGTTTGGATCTAAATCTGGAGGCAATGCTTTTTTTTTATGTTTGTGTGTATTTAGTTGTTGTTTTTCTTACATTGAGTTTTACATTCTTTCCCCACGCTGGTTAACTTCCTTCAAATTTAACCTTAATACTCTCTGCCTCATCTATGGAACTATGCTGATAGTCCGGATGGGTAGTAAGATACGTAGAGTGGGTATTTGGTGCGTTCTTGTTAATAGGTTTTCACCCACTTTGGTGGCCACATAGTATAAGGCATCACTCTCGCTATATACTATACTGCAAATACGGGGGGAATCGGGATTCGAAGACTGGTCTAGTGTACTGGTGGTGGCTTTTCCTTTACGGTTTTCAACTCTCCCTTCCCGCAAATTCAGGTATACTTCCTCTAAATTCAGCTTTCTTCGTTACTATCACATTATCGTAGTTAGTATATAGCCGTGTAGCCCAGACGGGTAGTAAGACGTGGCACTAAACAAAATAATTGTTTTTTCATCACTCCTTACTACTCGTCTAGGATATATGCTAATAGGGTAGGGATGATGGCACTAGAATTTAGAAGAAATGTACCCACATATGATGGGAGAGCGAAAGAGAGAGAGAGTGGGAGAAATACTATGATTAGATTTGACTGTAATTAGGAGCTTGATCTCACCGTCACAGGTAATCCCCCTAGACAAACTTTAAGTCCACGTGTTTATTGACCTGAGTTGCAGTGTGGGAAAAAAACTTCATTAAATATGAGTATAAATGGTTTGTAAAATAGAGTATGTTTATGATTCTGAATCATGAGGGCTGGGATTCAATCCCAACTTACAAAACCGGGCGTTTATTATTCACAATGTGGGCATTTATCCTGTCTCAAAACTAATACTAGCATATTCATTCACGTTTATATTGCTCATTTATTATTTAGTAATGTTTGAAAATCACTTAAGTTGCTAAAAATAAATATTTGGGATAGAGCGTAGAATATATACATTGCAGAGAGTAAGATGGCAACATGGTGTACTGTGCAATTTCCAAACACAAGTTTCATTTATTAATAAACCCTCATAATGAACTTTAGAAATCAATGGCTTCATTTCTGGTCATCTGATGTGTTCCATTAGCATTTGTTGAAAAATGATTGGGAATGGGAATCATTTATAGTGAGCCTAAAAGCAGGGGGGTGCATTTAAATTAAAGACTCTATAGTAGATTAAATGAAAGTGGGAAACTGTTTTTAATTGAAGATATAATTATAGCCTACCTAATATTTTTTGTATGTACTTTTTCGTTTTTTAGGG
>CABFWO010008334.1:0-18427 GCA_902155825.1 Timema genevievae | reverse complement strand
CCCTTTGAATACTCATCGCCCCCCACTTATTTATTGCCCCCCTGATAACCCAAATCGCCCACTTGGGGGCGATCGCCCCCAGGTTGTGAACCACTGGTCTAGAGCTAAGGGCCTAAAACCCCGACCACTTTACAGTAGCCCAAATCATAATCAAAGTTGTAAGCAACAAATATTCTAAATTTAACTTTTAATCTGGTAGTTTTTCATTCTTGGAAAGTCTTTGTTGAAATTATAGCATAATCTAAATTTATTACCTTTCTCTTTCACTTTTAAGCTTCGTGCATCTGTTTTTGATAATACTAAGAAGGGAAGCATCAGACGTGAGAAACTTACCGGTTAGCATGCGAGCTAGGAAGACATACTAAGAGGTACTTAACGAATAGCCGTTCTTTTCGTATTGGCTCTAGGGTGTTAAGAAATGGGGGGAAGAAAAGGGAGACCACCATGTGACTAAATTATCACTACTTTAACCATATTATGTCTGTCTTCAAGTACTAATTAACTCTTTTTTTTTACCATATGTAGTGTTTAAATATTAAATGTAATAAAATGCCAAGTGTTAACGTTTCTTCAAAATAAAACTTTCGAATCAATCTCATAAAATTTAATCTTTTTATTCGAATAAGTTCTCCACCCTCACCATTATTAACTAACCCCTAGAGGAATCTGAGTGGCTCTACCAAACCAACTGGCTGCCGTAGACAAAGACCAATAGAAGAAGATGGAGAGGAGGAGAAGCGACTAGTTAGAATATTGGCACCCGAAATATTCTAAATAAAATGAGTTAGTTTTAGTATTAAAAATTGTGTTTCAATGTTCTGGATAAACACACTATAAATATAAGAAAGGTTATAATAATAAAATACTTCCACAGCATCATTTCATGCCCCCATGAAAATGGAGTATTACCCGTAATTCATTCGTGGTTCTTCTGATTTAGGAGGCCACCTTCATTATCTATGGGCACCATTCAGCTTAAGGCCCGTCCTTGAATTAAGGCTTTTTTTTTGTTATCTTGGAACCTCCTCCAACGTAAGGAATTGTAGGCTTTTCCATCACTACTCCAGACCCTCTAACTTACACAAGTTTTTACGATTTGATAGATTAGATTATTTTAATCCTTTTATTAATTTTAGACTTAAGGATTGGTAATAAAATGAGTGATATGAAACTGGAAATTGAAGTAAATGAAACATAAATTAAATTTTATATATATTTATTTTCTGACTTTTTAATTTAGATTTTATCTCATTATAAACTTTAATTAAAAACCTTATGTAAGATAGATCCTGAGTCCCCTTTTACCCCCTCCCACTTACATAACTAAAGGATGGCCACAAATAGAAAAGTACAAATGTAATTTAATTAAAACATTCAATGTTTCTGGATGAATTGATCAGGTACGAAAAGCATTTTAATCTATTAAAGCTTTATTATGTCATCTCGTACAGTATTATTACTACCCGTTCGGGTTATTTGCTTAAGTACTAATTACCCTAATGGATTAGGAATTGGGAAGGTTGAATATAGGAAGTGAACCCGCATTTGCGTGGAGGAAGGGTGGAAAACCATTTTAGGAAAAACCACCCCCAGTTCACCCGACCGAGATTCGAACCTCGATCTCCCCGTCCTCGGTAGTCGGGCTCAACACGATTAGCGCGTTAGCCAACTACGCCACCGAGGCGGGTCCTCGTACAGTAGATAGATCCAAAAATTAATGTTTTGTTTGAGCAACGATTTAAAAAAATTTAGTGCCTGTCATGTTTACAGAAGAGCCACTTAATTATAAATTTTTCACAATTATTTTTTGTGCAACAATGGCTACTACCCGTCCAAACTAGCTGTATATTTGAAGGGCGCCAAACCAAAACGTTGTAGGTGACAGGAGCCTTCAAATTTGTTTTGTTAGCTTAATACGTTTTATGTGCTGTCCTACACCTGCAACAGTAGAGATGAAGCGATTAAAGCACCTCTTCGCTGAAAAAACAAGGTGTTCCCCAACCAAACATTGTTAGGTCCATGCAACACCCGTCCAGCATAACTTTCTCCACAATTCTCTTGCAATGAAATTTTTGATTAAATGTAAATGGCGGAAAAATATTTGGACAAAAAAAAAACCCTGCATATATCCAAGGGAACAATGATAAAAATTACTAAAGCCAACTTCATCATAGTGGAAATCAAAAGAGGTTATTCATCATTGAGCCCATAGAACCAGGTCATCGTTTCAAAAAATAATGTTTCAGAAGCGATTTTTCAAAGCCTGAATATCAAAATGAAGAAAACCCCATTCCCATTGTCAAATGAGAAGAAAAAGGACATCAATGTGATACTGTCCTACTTATCACATGAAATGGTTTTTATGAACGTTTATTGGGGGTGCAATAACTTTGGTGGATACAACATTTTGAGTTTCACAACTCGTGCCACGTTTTGTAAAATTTCTCATTTTCAAAAAAATGTCACCATTTGATCATTTTAGTTTTCTCAATCAAACTTCAGTATTTTATACGTTGTGAACATACTGTTTTTGATCCTAAAATAAATTTTGCCAAATAATTTGTTTTGGTTACACTGTTCAGTTTTTATCCTCTCCTGAAAATTTTGTCTTCTGGTACTTACAACGGTTTAATTTAGCACCCTTCATTTACACAATAAGGAGAGGGAAGAAGGTGGGTTTTAGAATAAATGTACCCCTATTTGTGTGGCTATAAAACATTATAGGGGAAAACAATCAACAAGATAAGTAAACCCACTTTTGACCACCAACATTAATTTTAGGTCATAGAATTTATTAAAAATAAATCTGAGATTTCAATTTTGAATTGATTGTGAATCTTTACTTACAAACTTGAACCGATTCAGATTATAATATTTTGAAATGATTTGAATCAAATCCAAAAGATATATAAAACCATAAAACTACATCTAAACAATTAGATTTCTTTCAAATATTTAGATTCAAAATTTCAACTCAAATACGAACCATAAATAGACCCAAGTTTGAGATTTCTAAGATTCACAAAGACTTCTAACTTAACCAGAGGCTGTGAAAGGTAGACACACTTATCAGAAAACTGTAGCTCTCAAAGTTTAGATTAAAACAAACCCTGTAAGGCCCCCTCTAGTGTAACACTCACCTGTAGGGATGTATGAAGCTAAGAAAACTTCAACTTCTCTTTAAATATTCATTTGATTTGATAGATTCAAAAGTAAATTCTAGATTCAAGAATTACAAAGCCAAGCCAAAAAATTTATTTAAAGATAAACAAAACACAAATTAATGGTTTTTTTTTCTGCTGTTATTTCCATTACAAATTAATGTTTGCATAAAAAAATCTAAAATAATTAAATTATATGCTGTGATAAAAACTTAATTTATCGTTTTAAAACTAAATACATTCGGCCTAATTGTTTGATATATAATTTTGTAAATTATATTTAATACCTAAATTTACATAACTATGCAAAGTATAATATTTTTATCAGATAAGTGAACATTTTAAAAATATTCAAACTTGAATTTGGCTTCAGGAATATCTTATAGTATTCAATTCTACTTGGCACACCTCTACCGACTGACTTGGCTAAGACTCTAGGATGAGTTCAGACCATAGCATAGTGTGATGCAAGACTAGGGGGAATGATTAGCACAGTGTGCTGCAGGACTAAGGGGAATGATGAGCACAGTGTGCTGCAGGACTAAGGGGAATGATTAGCACAGTGTGCTGCAGGACTAAGGGAAATGATTAGCACAGTGTGCTGCAGGACTAAGGGGAATGATGAGCACAGTGTGCTGCAGGACTAAGGGGAATGATGAGCAGTGTGCTGCAGGACTAAGGGGAATGATGAGCACAGTGTGCTGCAGGACTAAGGGGAATGATGAGCACAGTGTGCTGCAGGACTAAGGGGAATGATGAGCACAGTGTGATGCAGGACTAAGGGGAATGATTAGCACAGTGTGCTGCAGGACTAAGGGGAATGATTAGCACAGTGTGCTGCAGGACTAAGGGAAATGATTAGCAGTGTGCTGTAGGACTTAGGGGAATGATGAGCAGTGTGCTGCAGGACTAAGGGGAATGATGAGCATCCCCGCGTCTCATTAAATGTTTGGTTTGTATGCATAGGAACTAATTGTGCTTAAGTGTTAGGGATGAGGAAGGTTGAATTTAGAGAAGGTGTATAGCATTTTTGTGAAAGGAAAGTGGAAAACTATTTAGGAAATAACCAAACCAACCGGTACTCAATACATCACGTCACGCCACGCCACGCCACACCATGTCACGTCACATCACATCACATTTAAGTCTTTTGTGAGAGTGACAGTGCAGACCACCAAAGTGAGTGTGATGTGTCTTAAGTGCCAACTTTGGGACCCAGTTACCTTGCAAATGTTCTGGGCCGTGCACATTCTTCCATCCTCCTTCCAAAGGTTACAGAATCTGGGCACTAGGCACCATAATTTACGTTATTTTAATGTAAACAATTTGAAGAATAATATCTTACTTGTCTAACAATTGTCGTAGGACAAAATGACAGCTTTATCCTCTATGGCATTTATGTCTGCTACAAATTATTGTTAGGTCTTAAATTTCTTACTTTACTATTCCAATGACAATTTGTAAAAAAAATTCTGTTGGAAGCTCTAATACAATGGCTACAGTTTTTAAATGTTTATATAATTAGAGCTCATACCTTATATACATTGAATCTCTTTTTTAGTACTGTAGCCGAAAAGGGTGGAATCATTATTATATTTGCTTAAACAAATTGAACATAGAAAGGAGGATAGAAGGGCAAGGCCTACACTCTTACCAGAAAACTGTAGGTCTCAAACTTCACAATTAAAACACATAATTATAAAATTTTTGGGATACATCAGTCCCCTTCTTATGAACTTTAAGGCCTACAGTTTTCTGGTCTTGCTCCTCTATCATCCTCTCGATATTTAATTTAATACAGTCATTTGGCATCATTTTTTCCTTTATTTAGGCCTACTTAAAAATCAATGTAGCTTGACTTTTAGTATATCCTGGTTTTAAACTATTTCAAAAAAAGCGTCTATCTCTCTGGTGACGATATAATGGTATTGTATTATTAAAAAAGGGACTTGTTTGTTGTTGAGTGATACTTTGAAGTGATTTTCAACGTTGCACACTAAAAGATGTAAAATATGATGACATCTTTATTTCAAAGTCTTTTTTTATTATTATAACTGATTTAATAGAAACAGAAGAGAGTACTTTTTCTAGTATTATTGAAAAAATAAATTATAAATGAATAATAAAAACTAGTTTTGATCTCAAACTTTGTAACAGAATGCGTGTCCATTGTCTGTTGGTTGAATGAGTGAAATTGGGGTCCAAGGCTTCCCGAACCAGCCTACGAAGCAAGTCGGTGACTACTCTTGTGAGACTCCTGGCCCCTCAAGCAGGGGGGCGGGCCACTACACATTTGACATGCTAAGGAGTACATTTTGTCCCGCAGGCAGGTAGGCCACCTGCCGGGAACGTGACAGCTGGTAGGCAATATCTTCTGCCGCTTCAATCCGCCGTAGTTCCACCAGACCCTCACCGGCATCGCCAAATGACTTGGCCAGCAATATGGCTGCCTGGGCGTCCCCTTCTGCAGAGATCACTGCTGCCTTCTTCTGTTGCTCAGCCTGAACACACAGAAACACAAAACAGTTGCAATATTTCTGGCCTGTTGTCATTAAACACAATCAAGAGAGGGTGGAAAGATTAAAAACTTCACTTTCACTCAGAATATTAGTCAGCTTTGACTTTCTTTGATTCAAAAGTAGAATTTTGGGTTTGACAATTACTAAGCTTCACTGATAAAAATATTTAAAGTTAGTTATTTTTTTCTGTTATGTACATTACAAATTAATGTTCACATGACAAAAATATATATTTATAATGATGAAATTTATTATATTCCAAAATACCTGTTCAGTTGTAAAAATAGTTTAATACATACACAAAATATACACACAAGTAAATAGTGATGATAGATTTACTCACCTTCTCGACAAGAAATCTAGCCTTCTCAGCATCCTGCTGCGCCACCTGCTTCAACTCCACCGCCTGTGTAAACTCCTTCCCAAATGTCAGGTGAGTCTGCAGGAACAAGATAAAACAAGAAGACTCAGTCCTTGGGAGACTCGCAAACTTGTTTTGTGGATGACCATCATTGTGTTGAAATTAGTCATATTTGTACCTGTATGAGTGGGCACGCAGGCCCAGGTATCAACTTTATCTGGTATTGTTTGCTGGTGACAGGGAGGGCAGGGTTAGAATCTAAGCTGGGTGTATTGAAGGTGTTTTATCCTAAATGGTTCTCCACTCTCCAGCCATATAAATGTGGGTACATTTCCTATAAAACCATACCTTCCTCATCTCTATGTGTTTGAATATGTAAATGGCTTGAATGATTGATAAGACACGGTGCACAAATTATTTATATTATAAGAACATTTTAGTATATACAGATGACAAACTCACTAATTTAAGGAAATAGGGTGAAGAAAGTGAAGTGCACCAATATTTGCAGCATCGCCCTGGAGGTAGGGTATACACAGCCAGTGCTACCAACCTCACGGTTGACCATTACTCCCACCCAAAGCTGGCAGGTAGAAAACCCTGACTTACAATAGAGATGTCGTCCAGGATTACCCCAAACTGCGAAGCTCTTTCCATCAGATCCTCGCTGACCTTCTGGGAGACAATCTCCCTCTGGGTTATGAGTTCTCCCGCGTCGAACTGGGCCTGTACCAAGGGGTGACTTAAACATTGGTTGACTGGAGGGAGATGGTTAACTTCAACATTGATTGAATGGAGGGAGATAATTAACCCATTTCAAAATCTCACTGTGGCACAACAGACTGACTCTATAAGCTAATATTTTTCACAACCAAACATCAACAGAATCAAACACGTCTTGATGTTTCTCTTGCCACAACTCACCACAACAGCCTTGAGCACCTCTGTGGTAATGGAGGGCAAGACCCTTTCATCATAGTCCACACCGAGTGTGGTGTACACCCGGGGCAGCTGGTCCGGGATTGGTCGGAACAAGATCCGAAGAGTTATGTTCACATTCTGTAAATCTGTAAGAGTTCTTACTGGTTTAAACAGTACAAAGGGTTCATTTATAATAATAACGCTATCAATACGAGAAGTTCCGAAACTTAGCTTAGTTGATAGTGTGTCCGACTACTGAGCGAATGGTCCCAGGTTAAATTTCTGGCATGGCCGAAAAATTTATTATTTATGATATGCAGATTTCCCCTTTAACAATTAATGGCCAGGGGGTTAGGGGTTGTGTCTGTTCTAGGATTAAGCTGTTTTATAAGTCATGTGCGGCATGAATGATGCAATATCTAGCTTGGTCACCCCTGTATGTAGACTTTTAGCCGCTCTGTGGGAACTGAATGTTGTCCAGGATACACCTATGGAGATTGTCTATACGTCATATCCGCAATGAAATGATGAGATAATAGTGATTATGAAGGTGTGGAGCCAGTGGAAATATTAAATTTAATTTAAGCCTAACTAGCCAAACCATGTGGTGACCATAGGAATAGTTCCTATTTCTGGAAAACTACCTAAGGAAGTGCTGGGAATCGAACCTGGAACCTCTAGATCAGTAACCAGGATCGCTGACTAATAGACAAATATGCCAGTTGATAAACAAGTAATCAGTTGGTTCAAAAAGTGCACATTGAATAAAAAATAAATTATAAGAAAATAATTGGTTATCAGAAGAAAACAATAGAATCACTACAATAAATGTTCTTGCTTTGTGGTAGGTTGATGGTTTTATTAGCCTCCCTTCCCCCGAGAAGGTAGGCTTTGTAGCATGCTCCACACATCTCTCTAATTAATAAGTTGTTTGAAACGGTGAAACGTTTAGCAAGTTTTTAAATTAAATTCCACTATTTTTTTTTCTTTCAATCCATCAGGTAACTAAGTGAAAGAGGAAATATTGGAGCTGTCCCTCAATCCCTATAAGATGGGCAGACCCATAACCGACCCTGGTCATCGCCGAGTCAAAGAAAAGTCACACCTTTGCTGCCCGTGACGACGGGAACATTCCTCGGTCTTGACCGGATGTCGAAGATGATGGGGCGCTGAATCCACGGAATGAAGAAATGCGTTCCCTCCCCAACCACTTGGTTCTTCACGCCAGCAAATCTGTCAAATATGACAGCTCTGTGTCCGCCATCAACTGTAAGACATAAAAGGGTTGCTTAGATGGAATTCCAACAGCCATTTACATCCAGGCAGAGTTTATTAAGAAACAATTTTGAAAGATGATCAAGTAAAAAAAATATAATACCAGTTTACTTAAGCTATAAAAATGAATTATAGATCACAATTGTTAATATAAATATATGGTTGTGTGTATTAAATTGTCTCCCACAGTTTGGTAATCACCATTGTAGAGGGCAGAGTTGATCACTCCGCCAGCCACTGCCACCCCTAACCCAATCTGACCAATTCTGTTGAAAAACTGTGCAGCCATTACAACCTTATGATTTCAGTTTCTGAAAAAATGTCAGAGAGAACATGAAATTAGGATAAATGTCTTCAATAAATGCATTGTTAATGTTATATTTTCTAAACAATGATTGTTTTGTGGAATCACACAATATCTATGAGGTTAGTGAGTGTTTTAACATGCATGGTGTCTACTCAATTTGACCAATGAAATTCCCGACTTTTCCCCTGATTTCCCCTGATCATTTCTTAAAATTCCTGACTCAAAAGTATGTCACACCCTTTTAACCCTACCCTGTCATGTAGTTTTTATTAATAATAATAAGTTTTAAAATGAATTTAAATAAACACTGTTTTTAATTTGAATTTACATAGGTCTAGTCTACTAGGAATTAGAAATTATAAAATATATTACACAGCTACCAAAAAAAAGTTTTAATCATATTGTAAATTTACTTATTTAATGATTATTATATTTCATATTTTGAGTAAAACAACATTTTCCCAGATTTGTTGTTGTAATTTACCAAATTTCTGACCACTTCAAATTCCCAGCTAATTCCGGTTTTCCCAGATATTATCGGATGGTAGACACCATGACACCTTATTATTAAAAATATATAGCCTATAATTATTTATTGAACTTACTTTATAACTACCGGTATATAGTTTTGGCTGGTTTATTTATGCACCTAAGTTGTCACATTTCTATGCTTATTTACGAGTCCGTAGTGCCATAAATATCAGTTACCCCCCAAAGTTACTAGTACTAATTAATTTTCCTCGATTTTCATTTTTATCTCAAAGTAACTTTCTTAATATCTATTTGCTATTATTATTATTATTTAATATGGTTATACTTATTTTAACTACTTATCTATATTTTTCTCTCGTGTTTATTGATTAAACATATCCATCAATATTATCACACATATTTCAAAATTATCTAATCTGTCATATTGTTCTGCCGTCTATTATGTTTAGTATATTTTGCTATTTTTTTGTTTTGATTTTGTTTTACTTTTATTTCATGATCAAATGTTTGTAATGTCTTTTAAATCCTTGTAAAATTTCATTATTATAAATCTATAATCCTATAAGCGAGCTCAAGCTCTTTGGATCATGTAATAAATTATCAAATAAAAAATAAGTTTTCTCGAGTCAGGTGGAGTTAGTAGAGTCCAACTTGCTCGTAAACGTCATGTTTAAATGGGGAGGGTGATTCCAGACAGTAGTCAATGGGTAAACAGCGTAAAAAAAAAGACAACATGAATTGAGGGATGACTATTGGAAGAGTGTTTGTTTGAGGTCTTCTTAAAGTTAGGATGCCAATCTAGATTTTGTTTGGATCTGTGTTATGGAACAAGACCGGTTGTTCCTTAAGAGCCAGTCGCATGCGTGGATGTACACATTAAGTACCTACAAGGCCACTTAGGTTTATATATTTTGTGCAACAAACCCAAAGCAACATAGGCCTACCATTTTTTATCACCAAAAGTAGCAAATTGGGTTATAATTTTAGTATGATCTGTGGGCAGGATTTTTTTTTCTGTCGAATTATGAGAAATTTAATGTTTTCAAGCACCTATAGGCCCTACACACAACAAGATTCTAAAGTTTCTGATTATAACAAAACAAATATCACACACTAAAAGATTTCCTACATAATTGAGATGTTTGGCGATCTGTTCATGCACAGCGAAGTTGAGATGTGTGACAATCTGCTTCAAGTTGTTTAGTTGGAGGCCGTTCAAAGTTTTTTTAATACAGATAATAAAACAATAGTTAATAGTTTACAAAATTTGGGTCTATTATTTGAAAAATAAAAATGTAGTGCTTGTGGACGCTTTATGCAAATGTGGACGGACATCAATACCAAATTGAGGTGTTTCACACAATGCTACGATATTTGGCGGAACGTTACCCGGCCAATTAAGTCAGTTTTAGAATATATTTTTTTAACTGTTTAGAATTTTTTTTACAAGGTTTGTTTTGTTATAATCAGAAACTTTAGAATTTTGTTGTGTGAAAAGGTGCTGGAAAAGATTTTATTTCTAATAACTTGACATTGAATAAAAATAAAGAATCCTGCCCTCGCTTTATATTGTCCCCGCAAATTGTTTATTTGTATGATTTAATTTTTGTCAAACAATGGTAAAACAGTTGATGCATACAATAAAAGGGTGTCCAGCAAAAATACATTTTAAAATTCCCTTACTTTTACAGGTTTTCCAGAGACAATTTTCAACTTTTCCAGTACAAACATTATTCTATTAAGATCCAATTTAGTGTACCTAATAATATTTTAGACACATACACATTATGAAGTTTTGTCACTCTATGAAAAGGTTAAAGGATTTCAGCTTAAAGGTGCATATTCACTTGAGCATTTGTTCATGTGTGTTCAGTTCGTTCTGTTCGTTCAGAGTAAAATACTCAAGTGAATACCCGTCCGAGAACACGCGCCGAACAAACCGAACGCCATCGGACAACTGTAGTTTTTTGGGAATGCTCAAAGTAAGTCAGTTGTTCGTCTGTGCTCAATGGATATGTTTTCGCACCTTTCCGGAGTGTTTGCTGCGATGGAGTGTGCCGCAGAAGGATGTGTGAGGTTAAGAGATATCTATGAAGAAAACTCAGTGCTGTGGAACCCTCAAAATGGACTTTTATTACAATAAAATTAAAAAACACAAAGTGTGATGCAATGTTTGAGTGCTTCATTCAAGGCAACACAAGTTTTCATAACTATAACACCAATACATAGTTTTGAAATCTTGAACAGGTACTGCAAGCTTTCAAATGAGTCCCCAGTTGCCAAAAAGTGTAACATTAGTGCCAAACAATCTTTCATTGGTATTGCTTTATGGAACTTTGTGCCCTTCTTCGCAATTTTATGGCCAACAAGGTTAACCAAAATCTAAAAATCTTGAGATGACATTTGGGTGAAATTTTGGAAATGTTCTTCATCCAATTCCCTTAAAAGTTTTGTATTTTGCCGCCTTATCCACATTTTCCTGTCCCTCTTGTTATTCTTTTTAGTTAATGCACACAGCACAAAGAAAGAACCTGCTGCCACTATCAAATCCATTTTGAGACTGAGCTCCAGTTGTCCTGTTTTTGATAAAATTGGCGGGAACAAGTTGAGCACCAGCAAACGGTCTGAATGCTCGGAGTATTCGGATGTATCAGTTCGAGCTCATTCGGCTTGTTCTGTTCGATCGAAGTAAAATGCTCAAGTGAATAGGCACCTTAAAGCAATGAGCTATGGGTGGTAATATCTAATTTAAATTTCAATGAGATATTGACCATTATAAAATCGCTTTTATACCAGTACAGTTTAAAATAATTGCAAGACATATTTTTTAGTTTATTCTTTCTATAGGCCCCTAGTGTAATCAAATTCTCGCACATATGCAGTGCCATGACTCAATTTTGGTTGAAGGTGCAGGGAATAGAGGTGGAGACATGAAAAATAACATATTGACTGAGAACTTAGATTCGTATGCTCAACTGGTACAACTGTGCTAAAAGAGATTTGCGATATGTAAAAATGATATTTTGACTATTATAAATTAAAGCTTAGTTTTATTTTAGTGACTATGTGAAAATTCCAGAAATTTGAATAAAATTCTACGACTTTTCTGTTTTCCAGACTGCTGGACACACTAATTCTAAAATTGTTCTGATAGGTACTTGATGCTGTAGAATATTTTAATTTCATTAGGTCTGATAAATGGTCCTTGACATAGTTTACAAGATCATTGGTGGGTAACAGCACTATGGTCCCAAGGATGCAGCAAGGCTCGTTGGCTTGAATTTTTGTTGTTGTTGTTATTTAGCACCACATCTTACTGCCCGTTTGGGTTATTCGCTTAAGTACTAATTACGCTAATGAATCAGGAATTGGGAAGGTTGAATTTAGAGGTGAACCCGCATTTGCGTGGAGTTAGAGTGGGAAGCCATTTAGAAAAAACCACCCCTAGTTCACCCAACCGAGATTCGAACCTCGAGCTCCCCGTCCTCGGCAGTCTGGCTCTACAAGAAACAAGCGCGTTAGCCAACTACACCACTGGGGCAGTTGAATTGACTGATTGTTAAATAGGAAGTGCATGTGGAGTGTGAATTCATCATGTCTATAACTAAAGGATCCTCGAGACTATTCAGATACTGACAAATTTTATGATAAAAATAAAAATGTGAAGACATAAAAGATGACTTTTAGTGTGGTAAAGTTTTAAATGGCCAACTCATTTTTAAATATTTTGGTGTAGGTAGTAATTTTGTTCCATAAAGGTAATCTTGTATTATTTTTCATAATTTTATCCTAATTATAAAACACAAAACAGACGCATGCTTTCAATATGATTATCTTGGATCCCATTAAACTATTTAAGCTGGGCAATTTGCATCTCAAAGGTTACATCATGCATGGATTTTCTAAAGTGATAAGAAATTACTCTTATTACTGAGCGTTCATACAGTAAATATAAATCCATAGTGAGCCGATTTAAACTAACTCAATAAATAAATACTTACAGACTTGTTTTATTTATACAAATATTTAATATCAAAATAAAATAGCCGGCGATACGACAGGTAACATGTAGTGAACAAATGAAAGTCGTATTCTATTTCTTGATGTCAGTATTGCCAACGACCATATAAGTGTTGTAGCTAGATTAAGACCATAATACACTATATTGTCGCTAAACGAAAAATTAAAATTCGTCAGATTTGTCGCCAAACGTATATCTTAGACTCTGCGCCAAACCAAAAATGCATGCATTATTCTCAACTCAATGTAAAGCTACATCAGTGGACTTAGCTGATCCCCGGATCGATTTCATTGTGATTTGTGACAGATAGACAGTTTAGATTGCTTTTGTGGACCGAAACAATGCGTTCTTGCAATACCCTAGTTTAAAAATCAAAATTCAACAGCATTAAAATTTAAAAATAATGAACATGAATGTGACAAAAAATTAAAGAAAGTCGCCAGTCACCAGATTAGTCACTAGGCGCTAAAAAAAAATATTTTTTTTCAATGGCACTGAAGACATTTTCTTCAATAAGCCAGGAACACTCGTATTCGATTCACTCCCAATGCTACTTTCTTAATTTTTCTATGCTTTTAATCCAGGTCTGACCCATATAACCAAGCCCTGACTCAACACGAATTTCGACAACGAGATAAACGGAAAGACATACTATTTTGTTCGTCTTACACCGACATATTTATATTTAGAAGTAGATTAAACAGCCGCCTATACCAAGTAATATTGTCTGAGTGTATACATTAACTAAAGAAAAGTCTGTAATATAATTAAGAATGTAATTTACCTATGCCGACTAATGTTCAGTGGCAAGTCAATTTAGAGATGGGCAAAAACAGTGATTTTGCTAGATCAGTGAATACAGTGACTGTGATTATAAAATATCGGTGATTTATACCAGTGGTTTTTCACTGTGACTGGTATTCACAGTGTCTTGATGGACCGATATTTTTTCACTTTAAAACCATAGTCAAAGCTAGTATTTAGCTACTGTCCGAATAGTTGAAAAAAATCGAATATCGAGATGGAGTATGGAGTGTTTCTGAGTACTGGGTATTTAGTATTTACTCGAATAGTCCCATGAGTATCAGTTGGAAGGAAACTAATTATTCGGGTGTTTGGCGGCTTTCAATGTAATTCGATACTTAAAGGCCAAACATAAACGCTTCCTGTCGGCACTGACATTGACAATTGACATATCTTCAGGTTTTATTTGGGTTTCATGTTGCCTGACTAATGTACAGTAAATACAAAAGTATGCGTTTTAAGATGTTTCATACAGTTGATAAAAAGAGAAAGCAAAAAAGTCATTTAATAGTTTATGATGAAATGTTATATAATTTGGACAAAATTAGTGGTCCAACAAACATTATTTTAAACTTGAATACCGATATTAAAACTTATTTGACATACTATGGGAAACTTTTTTAATTGTGTAATTTATTTAGTGATCTGTTTTACTACAGTTAAAATTTATGTGACATTAAAAATGAACATAACATAATGACGATTGGTTTAGAAAATGTTGTTTGGAATTCAGGTCATATATGATATTAATGTAGTGTTATTTTATTTTAAATACCCTACATCTAATATTAGATGACCTATACGTATATTAGAAGCAAATAAACTTTATATTAGACTATAGCATGATTAGGATTATCAACGCATAGTACATTATTAAGGTTTATTTATATATTTTCTATTTTGTCACTTATTTTAATTTATTATTTGTGATTTTGGGGATAGGATCACCGAAAAAAAAAATATATTTTTTTCGTAGCCTACTTTTAAAAAGAATCAGAAATGTGATTTGCTTTGTAAGCAAGCTTTTCAATTTTGTTCTTAACAACAAATATTTTGTATTGAAAACGCATGTGAATGAAACATTTAAACCATTAAAGTCATTTTTACTGGCAATCTGATACAGTTTTTGAAAAATGAGCTCTACGAGATCAAATGTTTTAAATAGAAATAACACGTAAAACATGCCAGTCAACAAGGTCGATTCTCGATTAGCTGCTATAAAATAAAAAATAAAAGATTAACATTGGCCGCGAAGCGAGTATTTACCCGAGTGTCTAGAAGAAGCAACACTAGCACCGTAGCTCGAGTAACTTACTGTTGCCATCCGACGCGAGTATGGAGTATCTCCGAACATTGATATCTCAATTACCGATACTTTTGAGATCGAGTCACTGGGAGTAGCGGTGATCATATGGTATCGGTGAAAAAATCACAGTCAGTAATTTATCGCCTATCTCTACAAGACATAAATATATGTTGTAATGTTTCAGGAAAGTGGAAAACCAAACGGGATTTCCTGTACAATGGAAAGTAAATTTACACTAGATGCCAAACTATATACTCTCTCATTACCCATTATACCCACGTGACTAGAAATCCATTGGTACCCCAATTCGTAGCCCCTAGCTCGTAGAAAGGCGCACTCGTCGAGTATTTGAATCATCAATAGGTGGGATGGAGGACCTGACAAGTCGTTTATAGACTCCATAGGGCTACGGGAGTCGCATAATACCACTACGAGATGAGGACGTAAAGATAAGAGATATTTCAATGCCTGTAGGACAGCAAATAATTCCGCTGTAAATATTGACGCTTCGGATTGTAGTCTATAATCATGTCTGACCATAATTGATAATACTGTCATAGAAGGACACACCCACTAGGGCAAATTAGTTGTTTCAGAGCATTGATCTCTATAATATAACTGGATGGAAATCGGTGGCTGAAATTTACGAGCTGTCGTCTGCATACCATTGTCTAAGAGAGGAGGAAACTCTCGTGTATCTCTTTCTCTCTTACACCCATAAAAGGCAATGTGGCATTTTGACATAGTTCATTAATTTGATTAAATATGTGAGATAAATCAATGTATAGTTAGTTAAATAAGGTAAATATGTTAGTAAAAGCTTTGAGGAACATAACAAAGTTCAAAGCTGGTTAGTTTTTCCTTTAAATAAGTTAATGTAGCCTCATATATACGATGATTTTTGAAGGAAGCTTGCTTGTAAGGCTATATCTCGTATCAGAATCCTATCCTATAATAATTGTGTTTAGGTAGGATAAAAGACCTTCCAGAAGGAAATTTCTACTTCCAATTTAAATGGCCGTTCATCCTACCAACATATTATATATATATGATAGGATTCTGGTACGAAATAAAGCCTTACAGATTGGGATTATTACTAAACTCAGGGTTTAGTAAATACCGTACTTCCTACAAGCCTATAACCTAAATTATCAGTTGAACGTAAGACTTCTACACAAAGTATGTCATTCAAACAATTAATGTAATACAGTTTTTAGCTAACGTGTTTCATTATAACTATCAAATTTTCAACAAAATATGGTTTCTGAAAGCAATATACAAGATATGAGCCAACTTTTAAAAAAAATGGTAATATAATAATAGGTGCTTTCTACAAGCCTATAGCCTAAGTGATAGTTTGAATGTATGGCAACTACACAATGTTTGTCATTCAAACAAATGTAATCAAGTTTTAAGATACTTTATTCATTATATTTATCAAACTTTCAATATAATATGTTTTATGAAACCAATATACAAGCTAATAACCAACTTTAAATATAAGTGTAGTCTTAGCAGAATGTAAACAACATTGATTATAGCTATATATTTAAATATGTTAAAGGTTTTATTCGCGTCGACTTTAATGAACAGTTCTACACTTGTAACGAGAACAGCTAGGCATCAGCTATGATATGGAACAAGTTGCATAGACCAAAAAACATGAAGCAAGCTGTTCTCTCTGAGGCGACTCTTTGGAAACAGCTTTTCAATCCAATTTAAAAGTTCTCTTTATAAAGATGGAGGAAGAAAACTCTGTTTTTGACCATTTTATACAGTCAATGGTAATCCAGTCTAACACGAGAGAAACTGTGATAGCAATCACCCACTTCGAATCTTAGTTTTAGAAATTGATGCTCTTTATTATTACTAAGCTGAACTGAAGTCAACAATTTGCGTTAGGTCCCCTAGTTTTTTTAAACTTTCAATACACTTTTTTTTTGCTACCGCAATTAATATACTGTTAAAAAAGGTTAAGTTTGAAAACACAGATGTTAAAAAATAGCTGTGAAAGAGTTGAACAAAGAAGTAGCTCTAAAACTTTAATTATATCTATTTTCAGGAATTTTATATTATAACACTTTTCAAGGGAGAGCATTTTCTTGTAGTCAACTCCAAACTGATCAAATTTATTAAATCAATTCAAGATTTTAGGTTAAGCCAAGTTAGAAAATGGCGCGCTTTCTATTCTTCAGTTTCAAACCTTCCTCACTCAATTCCACTCGAAAGATGGAGCAGAAAAGGCAGATATTTTCTGCCATGGGTACAGCTGTGACGGCGACGCGAACAATCAGGGAGTGAACATGCTCCCGCGCACGGTCGGATATCTCTTTTTTAGTAAGTTAGTTTTTCCTATTGATGATGTCATGGTAATAATAGGCCAATATTGTTGGTAGGCCTATATAATTTAATATAATGATATTTTATTAACTTAACATAGTTTAAGCTTTCAAGTGTGCCTACTAATGAATTAAAATTTTAATTATTGGTGATTAAATAAATTAACTACTGGTAGTAGAGGATAGAAGGTTTAATAAATAGAAAATAATAATGGCGAATGGTACATATAGGCCTGTAATACAAAAACGTTATAGCACACCCATCTCCATTACAACTGAACTAATTGAAGCCGCCACACCCAGGTTTAAAAGAAAACCGTGTCTTAAATCTACGATAAATAAACTACTATTGAAAATAATTATTTGGATAAAAATATAGCTTTCAAACCTTTAATAATTACTTATATAATTTTTATCGTTCCTACCTATGCAAACTCAACTTAACCTTTCATGTCTTATTAAATTTAAAATAAGATTTACCAAATAAACAAGTTCAGTTACATTCGAGACGATGACGTCATCACAATGAGTCAACATTATAGGCCTAATGCAAACTAGCCGAGCCACACAAAGTTAGTCAATATTTTAAATATGTCAATATAGTGAGTTTTGTTTTAACTGTAATCCATATAGGCCTAATAATAATTATTCAAAATTATCGAACTAGACTAAATTAGTATTGTTCAGTTAGACATCTACTTGAGTGTATAGTAATAACAATGAAATGTAAAAATATATTAGTATTACAAAGATAAAGTTATTTATAGTATCAATACTCAGTGTCCTCTCACCCACACACGTTCACAGGAAATTTGAACATCATTGTAAATATTAAGATTCTGAAATTAGGTGTAATTTTTAAAGTTTTTAAAACTACAAAATCTTGGTCTTATTTGATTTACATATTATTGTGCATTAGTA
>CABFWO010008333.1:5141-18431 GCA_902155825.1 Timema genevievae | reverse complement strand
GAGTCTACTGTACAAGGGCCGTCCAGAGAGAAATAGCCTACTGTACAAGGGCCATCAAGAGAGAAATAGCCTACTGTACAAGGGCCGTCCAGAGAGAAATAGCCTACTGTACAAGGTCCATCAAGAGAGCAAGAACCTACCGTACAAGGGCAACCTTGATGATAGTCAACCACCAACCAGACGCATTCGACCACAGTTCCGAAAGTCAGAGTAACAACTCAAACAGTCAATGTCCAGGTGGACATTTCACTGACACAATTAAGCTGGCTGGACAGAACCTACTCCTTGAGAGTGTCAACTTAAATCACAACGTGGGACGTCAGACACCACAAGACATGGTGGTAGAATCTACAGTCAACAGGGGCAATTTTCCATTGCCAACAACACATTTCTAGGGCGTGGCAACCTTGACACCCAGTCCTTGAGGGGAACACCTTAAATCACCACAATTATATGGAGTAGTACCTCTACCTGCATGCCAAATTTCATTTTCTGCCTCATAAATAAAGATTTGTTTATTTATAATCCCACACACCTTAATTTCTTGAAGACCTATTTTGAAATTTCTCATATTTAGACTTACTGGGTTGAACCCTACCCGCCATTTAAGATATTTCACCTCGAATTATTTTGTCATTGTGTTTAAGTTTTTTTAAAACCTTCCTGATTTTTTTATCCCCACATCTTACCAACTGTTAAGGTTATACGTTTATATTATAACTACTCTAATGGAAAAGAGATAAGGAAGGAACCCATTTATCCACATTTGCACGTGGGAGGAGAGTGGGAAACTGTTTACGAAAGAACATCATCAGTAGGCCCAACCAGGATTCGAAGCCAATAGCCCCGTCATAAGTAGCACAGTCCAACATGAGAGTGACGTCTTAGATCATTTGGCCACTGAAGCGGGTGATACATTTTTATCTTCTATCACAATGAGAAGTAGTTTTCATAAATTTTTAGAGATTTCGAAACACTTCCTCCCTAATTTTTCAACCCCCACTTAAAATTTCAAATAGTTAATAATTATTTAGGTATTTTCAGTACAATGCTGGAAAATTTAAAAAATTTTCTACAGCTAAATGTATATTTTTATGTTAATATAACCCCTCCCTTCCTTTTTCCCGGAGTCCCAATTAAAATTTTGAAATTATCAAACTTTGTTGGTTATTTGGAGTAGTCCCCTTACCTCCCTGCTGAGTTTAAGTTTCATACCACTCTTGTAAGTTTCATACCACTCTTGTAAGTTTCATACCACTCTTGTAAGTTTCATACCACTCTTGTAAGTTTCATACCACTCTTGTAAGTTTCATACCACTCTTGTAAGTTTCATACCACTCTTGTAAGTTGCTGTTTCAATGAGTTTTGAAAGTTTTGAGTCTCTCTCCCTCATTTCAACAAATCCAAACTAGAAATTTGAAATTTCAAGACGTATTTAATTTTTTGGAGTGGTAGCAATGCCTGCCTACAAAATTATCTACCTTCCCTTATAGGTAATTTAATAAATATAGAACTCCCAAGGTTCCCAAATTCCTCGTACTCCATTTTGAAATGTCCTATCTTTAAAATTCTCTGGTTATATGAGGCAATCCCTCTACCATTTTGACATATTTCATATTTCTTGCCCATCTAGCCCACAAACACACTCGGTAGTTTGAGGCTCCGTATAATTTGAAGTAGGAATGGGCCAGACTCACATCCTCTTACATACCACCCATCCAAGTACTAATAGAGATGACTCACAAAGAAAAGATGTGGAAAACTAGACATTCCTTGTAAGACAACTTCCTGGAGCAAATATTTAATAACGATATATTTAAAAACCTGTAATTATTTTCATTTCTCTCGGTTGTTCCGTATAGTTCAAGATAGTTCTGGTCCTCTTTAACTAGAACTATCGAGACTATAGTGTCAAGGAGCCCAAACTTGATTTCTCAATATCCTCGATATTTTTAGCACTGCATCTTACTATCCGTTCGGGTTTTACGCTTATGCACTAATTACGCTAATAGTTTTAATGATTAGGAAGGTTATATTTATAGGAAGTGTACTCACATTTGCGTGGAGGGAGAGTGGAAAACCATTTTAGAAAACCAACATCAATAAACCCGACCGAGATTCGAACCTCGACCTCCCCGGTATCGGAGGTCTAGTCTACTGCGAGAGTAGCAAGTTAAACCACGCGGCCACTGAAGCGGGTGTCTTCAGCTATCGAAAGAATTTAGAATCAAATTTTCTTGATTTCCATTCTTAGCTCCCAAATAATACCAGGCAGATCTTACTCCCTATTCCGACTGCTCTGCCTCCCATAGCACAAATAATGTATATAAAAGCTTAAAACATAATATTAAGTAGAATAATAATATAAACCACTAAATATATGAGGAATGAATTTACTAAATTTAAAGCTTATGACCTTTTATTTATAAAATTTACAACCACACAGACTTTGAGTGACCCTAATATTCTCGATTGAAAAATAAAAATACAGGAATAATAGTTTCTGTAAGCCCTGATCGTAGGCCTACACCCGCTTGGTATATAATTTTACAAATAATATCATTAGAAACTACATGGTACTTTAGCCTAATTAAAGGTTCATATAAAATACAAATTTAAACAAACAGGGTACTCACTGCCCTTTTATAGCAGTAGGAGGAAACAAATAAAAAAAAAAGGCATTTCACTTTTGAAGGTTAAAATTTACAAAAATACTTGAGTATCAGGGTAACTGCACGTTCAGGCTCAACAGATGGAGGACAGCAATCTTCTTCAAGATTAATTCAAGAGGCTTTGCTGCTAATTGTTTGATAGTAAGAACTAAATGTATTGTATAGCTTGTCCCTGTAACAACTAGCCCCAGCCCCTGTGTAGTGGCTAAGTACGAACTATTCTTAACCGTAGAAAACTATTCCAGCACTGCTCAATACGCTTTATTTCTAGCTCAGAGAGGAACAACTATGATTATGTTTAGTTTGTCTTTGTACACTACGTTTGCTCATTATGCTAGCAGTCTAACCTTAATGGACTATACTATGACCCTACATTATAAGCTACGCCATAGTGTAACAATCCAAGGTAAGCTTGATATAATCAATTCGTCATAGGAGGGGTGGTAGAGCAGAATATGTTAAACTGTTGAAAGAAAAAACATAATTAAAACAAATTTTTTGTTGTGAAAGTTTTTACTTCCAAAAAATTTACAAGAAATCAATATAATATAATCTTGAAGATCTATGATTTGGCGAATGAATACATGAGGGTATATCTGTAAGCTTTTGTCAGTTCCCAGCCCTCGTATGGTGAATGGACAATACCTCTGTAAGTACATTTTATAAACACAGGACTATTTCAACATCAGCCAAGTTACAAACTTAATGGGTTGTAATAACTGGGTAGCACACATGTCAACCAATTGTTTTAGGCACTGTCTGAGACATAGTCCGTTATTTCACCACGTTGACACGGAAATGGACATAAGTAGATTAATATTAAAATGAACAAACAAGGAATTCTCCAAGCACATTACATTTTATGGCAAAGGTTTTTTTCGACTAGCCTCCAAGTTATATTTATGGAAAAGTTTTAGGCTGAACAGAAGATGAACTTCCCAGATAAATATCTTATTACAGTTAGAGCATTGTTATTACTCTCCCATAGACAGGTCTAATAACCCCACCAGCAGGCAGGAGAATGGGGAGGGGACGGCAGGAAACATAACAAGTAATTAACATTTCCAGATGGAACCTCAAATGTAAGTTGAGAGTTAATTCATGATATGCGGGTTTGTTCGTATGACGAGTGTAGGACTAATACGATGATATGAAATTGACAGTTATTATTATTATCATCTCTGTAGTAAAGTGGTGCTCAGTATTTTGGGTCTGAAAAGACACCTGCAACAGTTTCATGTTACATTGGCTTGTGGTCAGACTTGTTCCTTTCAGTCATCATAAAGTAACTCCCCAAAGACGGTCGTACAGAGATAGGAGACCTGAATTACACTTCTTCAAACGTAATTTAGAATAATTGTTGCAGTTTCTAGATGGATTGACACTCTTGACTGAGTAGTACCACGTGTACATTAACATGTGTACAAATCATTTAGGGTACCTAGGCCTGAATATATCATTTGATTCAAACTAAATTTCACTGTCGGTATATTATGTTGGTGTATTATGTTGGTAAAATAAAACTATTATTTTTTTAATGAATCAAAAAGAGAGTTACATTATTGATGAGTTTTTTTAAGTATGGCGCGTAGTGAAGTTTGTTTGTACAGTGTTTCGGGGGTGTATTTTAACAAGGGTTAATTTAGTTTAGCCAACAAATATGGTTCACCAGTGATGTTATTTGAGAAAGAAGATTATCTTGTACCGTGAATCGATTGGATAGGTGAGCTGTTTGCATACATGTTACGCATGTGATAAAATAAGTTCGTAGATAAATAACTCCACTTTAAATATCATTAGCACTTTTGTTTGTATATAACCAACCTATTGAAAGATGGCAAATAAGTAATAATTCTATGGAATAAAAATAATAGTTAAATAATTAATAATATAATAAAATACATTCTAAAAGGCATGTCAATTTAAATTACCATTCAAACAAATTTATTAGCACTATAAACAAAACAACACTTTGTCTGATTTATTGTGAAAGGTGATAGATTTAGTGAAAATATTGAATATGTCCTGAAGATATTTCAAACCACGCTAATCCACAACATTATATATGCCGATGTTGGCTGTAGACTAATGTTGGCTGTAGACTACTGCTGGCTGTAGACTACTGCTGGCGGTAGACTAATGTTGGCGGTAGACTAATGTTGGCGGTAGACTAATGTTGGCGGTAGACTACTGCTGGCTGTAGACTAATGTTGACTGTAGACTAATGTTGGCGGTAGACTAATGTTGGCGGTAGACTAATGTTGGCGATAGACTAATGTTGACTGTATACTAATGTTGGCGGTAGACTACTGATAGCTGTAGACTAATGTTGGCGGTAGACTAATGTTGGCTGTAGACTAATGTTGACTGTATACTAATGTTGGCGGTAGACTACTTCTGGCTGTAGACTAATGTTGACTGTATACTAATGTTGACTGTATACTAATGTTGGCGGTAGACTAATGTTGACTGTATACTAATGTTGGCTGTATACTAATGTTGGCGGTAGACTAATGTTGGCTGTAGACTAATGTTGACTGTATACTAATGTTGGCGGTAGACTAATGTTGACTGTATACTAATGTTGGCGGTAGACTACTGCTGGCTGTAGACTAATGTTGGCGGTAGACTAATGTTGGCTGTAGACTAATGTTGACTGTATACTAATGTTGACTGTATACTAATGTTGGCGGTAGACTAATGTTGGCTGTAGACTAATGTTGACTGTATACTAATGTTGACTGTATACTAATGTTGGCGGTAGACTAATGTTGACTGTATACTAATGTTGGCTGTAGACTAATGTTGGCGGTAGACTAATGTTGGCTGTAGACTAATGTTGACTGTATACTAATGTTGGCGGTATACTAATGTTGACTGCATACTAATGTTGGCTGTATACTAATGTTGGCGGTAGACTAATGTTGGCTGTAGACTAATGTTGACTGTATACTAATGTTGGCTGTAGACTAATGTTGGCTGTAGACTAATGTTGGCTGTAGACTAATGTTGACTGTATACTAATGTTGGCTGTAGACTAATGTTGACTGTATACTAATGTTGGCTGTAGACTAATGTTGACTGTATACTAATGTTGGCTGTAGACTAATGTTGACTGTATACTAATGTTGGCTGTAGACTACTGCTGGCTGTAGACTAATGTGTACTGTATACTAATGTTGGCTGTAGACTACTGCTGGCTGTAGACTAATGTTGGCGGTAGACTAATGTTGGCGATAGACTAGTATTGAGGGAAACTAATGTTGGCTGTAGACTACTGCTGGTTGTAGACTAATGTTGACTGTATACTAATGTTGGCTGTAGACTAATGTTGACTGTATACTAATGTTGGCTGTAGACTACTGCTGGCTGTAGACTAATGTGTACTGTATACTAATGTTGGCTGTAGACTACTGCTGGCTGTAGACTAATGTTGGCGGTAGACTAATGTTGGCGATAGACTAGTATTGAGGGAAACTAATGTTGGCTGTAGACTAATGTTGCTGTAGATTAATGTTGGCGGTAGACTAATGTTGGCGGTAGACTAATGTTGACTGTAGACAAATGTTGACGGTAGACTAGTGTTGGCTGTAGACTAGTGTTGGCTGTATACTAATGTTGAATGTAGACTAGTGTTGGCTGTATAATAATGTTGGCTATAGACTAATGTTGACTGTAGACTAGTGTTGGCTGTAGAATAATGTTGGCTGTAGACTAGTGTTGATGGTAGACTAGGGCTGCCGTTGACAAATGAAACTAGTAAATAATGTGGTATTCAAGATTTGTTTACATTATTTTAAAATATGTAAGTCTAAGTAAAGGTAAAATTTCATTTTTTTTTACTAACATAATATGATGTAAATAAAAAAGTCCTGTAATGCCGAAGCAACTCAAGAGAAAGGCTTGCAACAAATTAAAAATATTGTTGTTTTTTATTGCCAAGCATGTAGGAGTGTATAAAGTAGCCCCTAAACCCCATTTGAAATGATAACACAGCATTCATAGAGAGACTGCAATGACTTACAACCATGTATTCGAGGCATTAATATTGTTGGACTGTAAGATTTAATATCAATGATTATGAATGTATACTAAAATCTTGTACATAGGCTACATAATTATATGTAACAAGTCCACCTTATAATAATACACTTTATAATAAGCATAATGTACAATATATATAATATACCTATGCAATATACTTATTATTTCAATATATATTTATATTTGAATAGCTTTGCACAGAATATAATATAGGTTTTTATCATATAAGATTACATATACTGTTGCATATTAACATTATAATTTTAGGCCCTACCCCTTCCAACACAATAAGTTCCCATGCTCGTCCATTTCTTTGTATGTCTACTTATTTAGGTATTTAAAGGAGCCCAAGTAAATGGACATTTTTTTTAAATGTTGTTAGTTAAAATTATTATGTCTCTTATTTATTAAGCACTGTTAGAAGTTGTAATGTATAGTGTGTCAATACTTTCAAGAATAGTTTTTCTATATGACTTCTTGAAATTTTATTTTATCTGTCACGCAAACTCTAAAAACGTTCAAACTTCTTAGAAAATGTTTATTCACTGCATGTTTGTAGGTATCATGAAAATTAACAAATAATAAAAAAAACTCTAATTTAGTTCAGATTAAAACGCTATACAAGAAAATGTTCTTTAAAACTTCAAAAACTGCTGTAAATAGTTTTTACTAATTTTTAAATCAGGGTAGCCAATCCCACAATTCAAATTCCCCCCAAGATGCAGGTTGTTATAGGCCTAGTATTGGAAATGTTGATATTCAACAGGGACGCACTGACGTGAATAACTGCATAGCATTTCAGTTTACTTTATTTGAACTTGTGTTTGGAAGTTATACTATTAGGTTTTTACCTAGTTTTTTTAGTTCAATTTTACCATTATGATCTAGCATTAAAATAGTTAACTCTCGTTTCTAAAAAAATTTCAAATCACCGTCCTAAGTGTTTAGTTTATAAATAATCACACAGTAGGATCTGGATAGTTCGGCATTGGTAAATACGGGAAAATGGATAGTTAGAACCCAGCATTAATCCCCATGAAATTCCTATTTAAATCAGGTAAAAAAATAAACTTTAATTCCAATTTTAAAAGGAAATATTTGGATAGTTCAAAGTCTACACGTTGATAATTTTTTCCGAGTTTGTACTCATTTCAAACCTGACTTAACGATAGTAAAAGCAAAAAGCGGTAAATTCTGTACCGGTAGCAAGCGGGTTTCCCAGAATAGAGGATGTGTTGGCTTTCGTCGCTTCTGTGTGACAATGTAACCACCTGACACCCTGACTGATGTCCACTAGTTTCATATTTTAATTTTTCTAAGATTTTATATTTTATGTTTAATGTATTTTGTTTTTACAAGATTGTGTATGTGTTTCATTAGAAATTATTGATGAATTGTGTACCAACATAGGCGCTGATTTATGTAAATTATTGGGGGTGGGAGCGGGGCCGGACCCAATGGTTTCAATTTTATGCAAAAAAATGTTATATTTTCAACGTCATGAGGGAGAAATAAACTTCATAAATATTTTAAAGTTCTTTTTTAATTTTTTAAAATACAAGTTTATAGAAGCTAATATAATAATGTCACCTAACATTCTGCATACTAAACAAACATATTCATAATAAATAGAAAAAAAACACACATTTACTACACTGTAATTTGAACTTCTTTTTTCTTATGAACATGTCTTGCAGAATAAAACTTCTATCACTGCGGGATTTTAGGAAACGACTATACAGGATCTTATAAATTTGTATTTTACAAATTAAATTTATAATAAAAGTCGCAATAAAATATACTTAAAATCCTAATCAAAGGGTATCATCCCCCTCAAGGGTTAACAGAAAAGCCATTAGTATGGTTTGCACACTAACATACTTATTTTTTGTAATTCATAAAGCTTCTACAATTTTGAGTTCCTTCACTTTTTTACAATAAAAATGTTTGATAGTGAATAAAATACAGTAATTATTATTTCCTATGATATTAAAAGAGAATGTTTTTTATAAAAGAAGGTAACTTCTTTATTGTGATTGACTAGGCTACTACAATGTTGAAAAAAGACTGTTTTTGGTAGGAAGAGGTTTCTAGGGAAGATACTTTGAAGAAATTCTCAGAAACTAAGTGTTAAATTAGATTGAAATCTTTACAATCACAAGGAATATAATGTTTACTTCAAGTATTGGTATAAAATTGTAGTAAAATATAATCCTAGTAAGTAATAACCTATCCTTAGAAACTACCAGAAGACCACCCTAGAAACTCCTTCCTACCGTGAGCAGCCTATAGCACTTCCCCCCTGTCGAGCATAACGTGGATTTATTCTTATCACCTGTAAGGGATGTATTTTAGTGGCTCTCTTCTGTAAAGGATGGCTTCACATCGTAGTAGATATAAAATAAGTAGGCCTATGCAAAGTCAGAAAATATACATCATGATTTAACAACTCAATTTTTAGGGAGGCCCACCCAGCCTCCTCATAACAATTGTTGGAGGGGGGGGGCCAAAGCACTCGGCCCCTTAGAGTCGGTGCCTATGTGCACCAGCTGCTTATATACTCATAAAAATGATAAATTCAAATTTGGAGTATTTTGAATTTTTATTTTATATATTTCTACTGTACTCGTATGTAACAAACTATAGAGCCAATATTTATTTGTTGAATTTTTTATTTTTTTTTATATTTACTGTCTACAGGGCAATTTTGTGTTTTTAAAATAACATAAAATGATTTCTTTATTCGTTACCATCATTGATCTTTTCACATTTACGACATGAATTTTAGTTAATGCTCCACAGTGAAATAATCTGCCAATGCACATCGTACAGAATGATATGTCAGGAATTATATATAACTGACATTGGATCACTGAATTTAGATACATACGGATTTAATTTGCATGATTCTTCCTGGTTTTAAGCCAGCTATTACGATACAAATGACTTGAACAGGGTGGAGAGAGAGTTGGAAACCACATTGTTAAAATACCACCCCTGGCTTACTCAAATCTGACCACCCACATCAAAGTATATCACACATTCCTCGCATCCAACCCCAAATGCGAATAATTAACACTTTGAAACTTTTCTAAATACCAATATATACTGTTATCCAATGTTTCTCGAACTGTGGTATGCGTACCCCTAGGGGCACGTTGATGGTTTCAGGGGGTACGAAATACACCACTGAATTATATTTATCATTAAATAGTTCTTAAATAATAGTGAATGTAATAAACAGATCAGTGCATTTTTGACGAGATGGTTTCCACTCTTACCATCCTTTCTTTCACTCTGTCGGGCCTTTATTTAATTTATCACAAAAAGTCTTGTATGAACTTTGGAACGATTGTTTTTATATATCCAATTAAAAATTCTATTAAAATTGGGATATACCGTTTTCAAGATAGAAGGTATTTTTTTAAATTTTTTTTATTACGAATAGATAAAAGGGGTACGTTTGATAGGCCATGGCCCCAAAAGGGGTACGTTTACTATGACATGGCCCCAAAAGGGGTGCATGACTAGAGATAATTTGAGAAACACTGGTATAATCTATTATAGACATTAATTTAGTAATAACAATTTATGAAACATAAAACCAAATTGAGCCATCACACTTACACTATCCAGTACAGTATTTATATTCTCACTTTAGTCTACAAGAGCTCACTAAAGTTGGATTTAATTCATCGACAGGCAAATTGATATACAATATTGTAATTAGTTATCTTGATTTATTTAATACGAGCTTGGATTGGCTAGGAATGGTTTTAAATGTCTGTAAATTGTAAACTACACATGCATTGGCTAAAATAAATTTAGTGTATGTGGTTTTTTTAGGATGGTTATTTTTTATTTTTACCACCACGTCTTACTACCCGTTCGGGTTATACGCTTAAGAAGTAATAGTTACGCTAATGGGTTAGGAATTAGGAATTAAATATAGAGGAAGTGAACCCACATTTCCGTGGAGGGAGAGTGGAAAACCATTTAGGGAAAACCACCCCCCGTTCACCCGAGTGAGATTCAATACTTGATTTTCCTGTCCTCAGCAGTCTATCTCACCATGAAACTAGCGCGTTAGATAACTACGCCACCAAGTCGGGTAGACGTGATGTTAAGGATCTACTGAAACTATTTTGTTTTTACCGCGTGTAAGTTTCCGTTTGACCTACACGCATTCATTATTTATGCTTATGGGCAGAGCCCTGCTTTTATGGTGAATAAAAAAGCCCAATTTCGTTTTTAAGTTTCCCAAAAGCGGTGAATAAGCGGTGAATTACAAAAATCCTATTTTTGCGACGAAATTATCGAACTAAGACACAAGCGTTAAAAAAGTGGTTTTTACCAAACTTTCGTGATTAAGGTGACTTTGTTGGGTTAAAACTAGACTTCCAGGACAATGTTTGAAACAGGTAAACTAAACATATTGAAGTGAAAACCAAAAATTACATTTTGTTTGGACAAAATGGTAAAAAAACACTAGTTCACAAAAAAATATGCTGTCAACTTATTAAAAAAGTAAGATTTAGCGGCAGCTGGTCCGGAAAAAGTATGTACAAGCCACAAAGACAAAATATTACACAAAAATCATCTTGTTACTTCACAAAAATTGTGACTATATTTTTAAATCTCAATTTAGGCTAGAAAAATACAAAATAACTACTCAACATCACCAAACTGCAACATGCCGAATGCCGAAAATCGCGACTAAATCGCGATTATCGCGGACATCGTTTTAAATCGCAAATATCGCGCTAAAACGCCGATTTCGCGAATTATCGCGACAATTCTGAGCATATATTTGCAATTAGGGTAACCTGAAATGTGAACATCTGAAAGAAAAAATGCCATATCTAACATTCGCGAATTATCGTGATCTCCACAAACGCAGGGCTCTGATTATGGGTTAGGAATTAGGAATGTATGATGGATAATAAATGTACCCCAATTTGCATTGAAATAGGGGTAGTGGAAGACAATTTTGGATAAAACACTCCCAGTACACCAAACTGGGATTTGAACCCCAATCTCCCTGTCATCAGTTTATTGCGAGACACCTTTAAGCTATCCGGACACCAAAGCCAGCTAGGTCCCAGGGACGGGTCAAACCCCCTATTTTACAAATCTGGAACTTGAATTTAAATCAGAATTTCATAAAATATTATGAATATAGAAACAGATAGTATTAGAAAAATAATAGAAAGTTTAGATAGTAACTAATCTTTTTTTGTGTGTGAAAATGTGTTCATTATTACATTCATACATTCAGTTAAGTAGAAATACTCTGTGGTATTTTGTTGTTAGGGTGAAACTGTAAGGAACGAAGAAAAGGTAGCGTTATTGCAGTTTTTATAGCGAAACATTTTTTTAATGAAAATAAATCAAATATCTCTCCAGTAAACCCATAGTTTAATTTTCTCACGCGGTGAAGCCAATAATTTTTGAATATCTTGAATATCTGCCATGAGCACAGCGGCTAAAAACGACAAGCTTTTTAACTGAAGATAAAATACATTATGAAATTCCAGAGCACCCTTGATTTATTTTGATCAAAAAGTTTCGAAATAAAAACTTTTAATGATATGGGTCACTTTTAATGCCCCACATAGGGCAACACTTTTTTAATGTTAGGGTTCGTGATTCACATTCCATGCGTGTTGATATTGTACTGTTTAGGTTAATTTGACTTATAATCAGGATTTATAATTGAAATCACTTATGTAATTTTAATGAATTATTTATTCAGTCACTGCTGTATTGAACAGGGTGAATATGTTGGCTGAGATCACACGCGCTGACATTTCACTTCTTAGGAAATGGGAGAATTAAATTATGATTGGGTCAACAGTGATCCAATCTAGTGGCCGGCGCTGAATAGTTACGGCCCAGAATCCTATTTGGCGATTAATAAAAAAAAAGTTTTTTCTTGATGAACGCAGGTCCTAACTGCCCTGTGACTACTACGCAAGTGTCCTCATCTCAATTTCCAACAGGGATGTTTTAGAAGACTTGGTTTATAGAATGTTCGAGTAACGGGATGCATTCGTCCCTCCTCTCTTTCCCTTTGTCTTTCGAGAAGATTTTGCCTGGGTGGCTGATAGAGAGAGACAGAAGGATGTTGCACCAAGTAGATATTTACTCCGAAATATAAGGGAAATTAAATACATTAGGAATATTATTACGTTGGATTAGATCTTATCTCTATTGATCAATCACAAAGTATATGTAAAATATAATCGTAAACACTGCTCTTTGATCGCGTTCGCTACCCTTCCTCCTAAAGTGTTTCCTATTGGGTTGGGTTTGAACCCCTGGTAAGCAGAATTAAAGCTCTAAAACAAATTTAAATCCAACATCTTGAATATCGAATGCCCAAATCTGGAAGATCCTTAAAGACTCGAGGGATCCCATCCCTATTAAAAGCCTCACTCTCTTGACCGACTTGTCACACTCCAAGTTGTGAGGGTGTTGTTCGAGAGAGTGAGGGTGTATTGGGGTGGCAGAAGGGTGTGTCACTGACATTGTCGTTTGTCAAAGTCTGTCGGTCGGCAAGAGTCAAGTGACC
>CABFWO010008332.1:0-18437 GCA_902155825.1 Timema genevievae | reverse complement strand
TTTACTTGAAAAACTTTTATTTACTCTTTTGTTTTCTACTCTAAAGTGAGGTAGGTTATACAGTATACGAATATACAGTGAGGTATACAGTATACTACACTTTCAATAACTACAAAAACGTGGATTTTCTTAAAGATTATGTTTGGGAAATAAAAAGAGAAGTAAAATGCAATATTTGGTTTCATTTCCTATTTAGTTTCTAAGTACACGAATCATGATAGAACTTTCTACTACTCACACAACGTAATATATTTTACAAAAATTATCAGGTATATTCTATATCAGGGTTCCCCAAACTATGGCCCACTGGCAAAATCCGGCCCACGGAATGTGTTTAGCCGACCCACGGAATGTGTTTAGCCGGCCCACGGAATGTGTTTAGCCGGCCCACGGAATGTGTTTAGCCGGCCCACGGACGCTTTAAAAAACATAACAAAAATATGACACACACCGAAATTGTAGTTTTCCTTAATACAATGTATAAGATCCGTGCTAGCCACGATCAATAAAGTGTCTTTTGAGCAGAGGGTCCGATCCAAGGTACGTTTCCTATTTGAGGAGGAAGGGAGTAATTATGTTGGCTGCACAGTTTACATTTTAGTTATGTTTTACTATGGTTATAAGATATGCATATATCAAAATGAGATCTAGAAGGATATATATATATATAATGTGTTTATTGTATGTATCGTGTTCAATCCAACCCACCTAGAGCTTTGAATATTTTAATGTGGCCCTTTACTTAGTAAGTTTGGTGACCAGTGTTCTAAATATTGAATTTCCTTGCTTTATTAGAAGCGAAAGTGTTAATTAAATCGTTATAGTCCAATGAGGATGATATCTCATTTTCAATCGATAACATTGATAAATTGTTCAACCATTCCTGACATATTTTGAATTGGAACGTGACAATAAACTTAGTACATTCAATGGATTTCAATGGTTGCGTCGCGCCGAACAACCTTAAAAATGTATTTACTTCGTTAGTGTATTCAAATTCACTAATTTGAAATAAAAAAGTACTCTGTTTGATATGGATACAAATATTAATTCAAGAAATAGGCATTCTTTTTACAAATGATCTTCTTTAATTATATTTATATTTTATCAGATAAAAACAAAAATTTATATTTTTTGGGACATCTTGTTCACCCCCCGCACCCCCCCCCCCCACCCAATTGAATTTTTGTGTAAGCGGCTGCCCACGTCACACACGCCTTATACCGGCCCTGATAAAGTTAAAATTTAATGTGTAATAATCAATTTATCTACTATGTTTAGTAGTATAATGTATTTGTTAATCACTTTAATAGTTATAGTCAATGTACGTTTCAATGTGTAATTTTAATTTAAAATGTGTGGTTTAATCTGCTCTGTAGAGCCATTCTTTGTGTACACCACCTTGGGAAAATACGCTAGCAAGCTTTAACATCAATTGCAGAATTTTCTGCACAATCAACTAGTATTAATATATAGATTTACAAAAATCATTTACCTAATGTATATTTATTTTTTTAGATGAAAAAAATATTTAAATATCTAATAAGTAAAATAACTGTTGTGTATTGTAAATAAACATTCTCTTTTCTTAATGATCAAACACGCATTCTATTGTTCTGTATAGCTTAGTAACGCTAATGTTTATTGTTTTATGCAAGATAAAATATTTACTAAACAACAAATTTTTGTGTTTTAATATATGAAACCAACAGGTTATGGGACCATGGTGCTGTAATAACGTTTATGTTGATTAGTAAAATAAATTATTTGTGAGTGATTATGGCTATCAGAAGTGAAATAATATTAAACACGTTTTTGGCTTCTGAAATCAGTGGGCTTACCAAGAAACCTAGATGAAATCCGAATTATCAATTCACATCAAAAATCTAGGAAAGGACAATTACGACAAGTGGAAACAACAAATGGCAGCAATCCTTATAAAGAACGACCATTGGGAATACGTCGATGGAACTATTTTCAGGCCGGCAACAAAAGAAGTTGCCGAAGTGGCAACCATTGCCGCGAATGTCCCACTCACGGCTGCGTGGGATAAAGCTGATCGTAAAGCTAAAGCCAACATTGTCTAGTCTGTGAGTCCTGCAGAGCTTTGTCACATACGACATTGCGAAAGATCCCACGAGGTGTTATAAAAACTAAAACAAGTTTATCAGTAGAAGTGTCCCGCCTGGAAAGCAGCTCTTCCTAAAAATATTTTTGTCACAAAAATGCACGTATTGAAAAAACACATGGCGGATTACATGACAAACTTTCTCAACATGGTTGGTAAATTCAACGAAATTGATATTCGCATCTCTGAAGAATTATCAAGTATAGATAGTGTTACTATAAAATGAGCCTGATAGCTACGATAATTTTCGTTGTGCAATCAAAGCTAGAGATGAACTTCCATATACAGAGTCGTTGAAAGTAAAACTTCTCAAAGCGAACATATAAGAAAGGATAATAAAGCGGATTCAGAGGTCACGGGCACTGTGTACGTAAAATCTTACGGAGGTTAAAATGGAAATAAAAACCAATCATAAGATAAGAACAATAAAAATCTAAATATTAAAACTGGTCAAAACCAAGTCCAGGGTTGTGCGAAAGATCAAAATTTTAAAACATCAAAGAAGTCATATAAGTGCAACTATTGTAAAAGTCCCGGGCACAATGCAACTGAATGCTAGACAAAAATGTCGAATGAAAAGTAACCACAATGGCATTGGAGCCAATCCATATTGTAGCAGAAGAGATTGTGACTTTGTTGTCATCCTCAGAGAGGATCGAAGCGATGACGTGTGGTGTCGACAGCGGAGCAACAACACATATGTTCCACAACAATGGTAGTTTTTCGGAAATCATGCAAACCGTAAATCAGAAAGTTAGGTTAGTGGACGACGTCACGACTGACATAAATGGAATTTGAACTTCAGTAATGAACGTTTTAAATGGATAAGACCAATTAGTAAAAGTGAGGTTAGAAAACACACCTTTTTAACCAAACTAAAGACAAATTTATCCTCGATTTCTAAAACCGTTCAAAGTAGACGAAGGGTATGAATCAAAGCAAATAATTCTTAAATTGTCGATAAAAACAGTAAAATATTGTTGATCGCCCATAAACGCAAAAATTTGTATTTTACAGACCCTAGCATTCCAAACGAAAAATCTACACAATAGCTAATGTGAGTGCAGAATACAAGCTTACTGATCTTAAAAAGTGGCCTGGAAGTATGAACATTTAAATGAACATTACTTGCGTAAACTTGTTAAGAAAGAGATTTTTAGTAAAATGGATTTTAAGAACTCTTAACAATTTCCAATTTGTGAAACTTGCATCTTAGGAAAGCAAGATGCTACGCCATTCCAAAAAAAAAAAAAGTTCTAGTCAAAGAGTGAAAGATTACTTGAATTAGTGCACTAAGACGTGTGTGGCCCCATTAGAGTAAAGTCTCGCGGTCAAGATTCTTACTTCACAACGTTCATTGACGATAAGTCTAATTGGGTAACTTGGAAGTGCATTTTCTGAAAAACAAAAGTGATTTGGAAAAGGCTTTCGAAACATTCAAAGCGTTATCAGAAAATCTCCAAGAAAATAAAATTAATACTTTGTGGATGGAAAACGGCCTGGATTACTGGGGGAAAAGGCTTCACAGAATATAGAATACGTATAGCAGGTATAAGAAGAGAATATCAGGTAGCAGAAACCCCAGAACAGAATGGTAAAGCCAAACACATAAATCTCACACTAGTGGGGATGGCACGATTTATGCTGTTGGAGTCTGGCTTACTGAAAGGTATTTTGGCTCAAGCGATTTCCACAGCTTCTTACATCAGAAACAGATGTCCATCAAAACAGCTTGAAGTTCAAACCCCTTATGAAATTTGGTGTGGTTTGAAACAAAAAATAGTTCACTGCAGGACTTTTGGTTATAAAGCTTATATGCTCAATAAAGCTCTGAATAAAGAAAAGTTTTATCCAAAATCTAAAGCAGGTATTTTAGTAGGATACTCACATCGAATCAAAGCTATCGAATTTGGGAACCCAAAAAATAGGAAATTAGGGAGAAGTCGAGATGATAAATTTTTAGAGAATTTTGAAACGGTTGAAGTTTTGAATGAACATAAAGAATCTGTGAACTTTGAGTCTGCTTACTTCAAAATTGATAACAGTCCGAAAGACATTATAGGCCTATTTGAAGATACCGATGGACTTTTAGATAAAGTCCAAGAAATTGATCCAATGATCCTTATCCCGGGGTCAATGAGAATGTCCTCCAATCAAATAGTTAAAGTGAATTTATTTAAGAAAACACAAGCCAAGACTGAACAGTGATTGAATATAAGAGGGTATCTGGTCGACCTAAATTGATTAAAACTTGTAAGTTGGGGAAACCAGCAAAATTATTTAATTTAATAGTGAAGAATCCTGAAAGTATGAGCTTGGCGTTTAAAAAGGCGGTAAATCCATCAGTACAATAATTCTTATAAATATCATATGCAGTGGAATGGCATAAAGTGAAGAATGCTAAGTTTAACGCTTTAAGGCCTGGATATTGAAGCCACGTCCGAAAAATAAAACCATCATTGTCTGTCATTGGGTACTCAGGACAAAGTATAGATCAGATGGTAAATTCGAACACCGAAAAGCTAGATTGGTAGCGTCAACGTCCTGGGATCGACTTCCATGAAACATTTTCATCAGTTTCTCGACTTAGCTCAAAAAGATTAGTTTCTGCACTGGCAGCAGAGCTGGGCTTTACTTTGTACCAGCTTGGTGTTGTAATAGCCTACATAAACGAAGATCTTGATGAGCAGATCTATATGGAGCAGGTGCGCAGTTTCAGTAATTCTAGAATGGAACATCTAGTTTGTTTTATTGAAAAGTCTATCAATGATCTAAGGCAGTCAGGCAGTCAATGGTTTAAAAAGTTGCACAAAAGACTAAATACCTAAGGGCTAAAACCATTAAATATTGATAATTGTGTCTACTATATGAATGATGTTTGTGTGACTCTTTCTGTGGTTGTCTATGTAGATGATTTAAGCACCATGACAAACACAAATAAGCTTACACAAGATTGACAGACAATTAATCTCTAAACTTCCAGATAAAACATTTAGGAAAACTCAATTAATGTCTTAGAATTTAATTAAAACAGGATAAGCATTTAAAGTCAGTCACAACGTAACAGAGATCCTATATAGATAATGAACCTAAGAAATTCGGTATGTGTAAAAATTCCATTAGATTAAAACAGTAAGTTATCCAAAGCCATGGAGCCATCAACAAAGGAAAAGCCAAAGGAAAGGAGGGACGTTATATACCAGCAACTCAATTGTTCTCTGATGTACCTCGCAGTATCGACAAGACCCGGCATTGCGTGTGCAGTGAGCTCCTTGAGTCAGTAAATTGAAACTCTAGGAAAGTACACCAGGTTGGAACAAAACCTGTCCTGCTATACCTGAAAATTACGAGAAACCATGGACTAGTCTACAAGAGATTGGGTACTGAACAGATTGGATATGTGGCTGCAGACTGGGGAGGGTATCATGACACCGGAGATCATACACAGGCTATATTATTCAAGAAGCAGGAGGTGCCGTTAGGAGGAGACAAGAAAACAACCCACCGTAACTCTTTCGAGCACTGAAGACGAGTACATGACTCTCAGATTCAGAAAAAGAGACAGTTTACTGGCGGAAATTGTTAAAAGAAATTGGTTTTTTGAGTGTCAATGTAAATCAACCCTAGTTTATTGTCACAATCAAGAAGCAGAAAAGTTCATAAATAACCGCGTACGCCACTTACGTAGCAAACATATTGACTTTCGGCATCAAGAACTTATTTACAACTGGTTCAAGAAATGATGACTATCTTGATACAGTATTATCCAACAAACACACAATAAACATCACTGAAGAAATCGCACGGTCCAACTGGGAAGCATTGAAACGAGTGTCTTGATTCACATCAACATCAGCTATATGTATAATTAGAGCTTCCTTGAGAGACATAAAATTACCTGAAAATAACCGAATTGACTTGTACTTCTCAGACTATATTGTCATTAAAAGGTTAAAGTACTATAAATTGTGAAAACCTATTCGTATAGATAAAATACCAAGAAACATAGAAGTACTCTATGTGAATTTTCCCAAATAATGCCATCACATCACAATTCTCTTCCCACCTAACATTTACACAGAGTTCCAGTGACCTTGCTATTTTACCACCTTATCTGAAGATCAAAACATTATATGGTACAACTGGGTGGACGATATTGGTTTGGAACAACTTTTCAAGGTCTAAATTCAGTCTGGAAACTACGCCAACATCCATTATTTGGTCAAAGTCCTAAACGTTTTAGAGGCATTTAAAACTAACTCCATCATTCAATTCATTTACATATATCTCAATAGAAAAAAGTTGATATTATTAATAATTCGTGAAATATACTATTAGTTAAACTTTCTATTGAAGAAAGCTTAAATTTATGGAAGGAACCAAATACAAATCTGGTCAAAGTCCAAAAGTCATCGTATGCCACCAAAATTCTACCTATATTACTGTCTCAAATGTTTGTTTTCACGGATATTATCGACCCCCAGCCTGTGGGTGACATTATTGCACAGCTTCTAATTATATTTGATATCAACAACTCTTACTATGTGTAGGGCATCTGTAAGACTATTACCTACACTCAAAAGCACTATGTACCCGAAATTGTGCGGGGTATTGAGAGCCTGGAAATCAATATAAAATCAAACACTAGTACGCTTGTACCATTCGGGTTTGGAAAAGTGTAGGTGAAACTTAATTTTCGACGCTGCCGAACAAGAACTGTCATAATCAAAAATTTTACGTCAGCCAAGCTGAAACCAGTATATCTTCTATCTACTAGGTTGTTCTCTATCAACGTGGGTATGGAATGAAGAGTTTTTACAGACGGCTATTCATGAGTGTCATACCGTTTCTGATGAGTGGTGATAAGGACCTCAGAAAAAAACAATCATGCAGGCCTAAATATGCTCCCTAACGTAGCTAATCAGTTTAGTTATTTCAAAGAGACACTAAACCAGCGTACATGAGATTGTAAATAAGCTGGAATGAAAGGCACAAGTAAATATCTAAACTCTGATGTCCGGCTCAGAATATAAAGGGCATAGTAAGAACCATCAACGTCAGTCTTCTGTCGTTGCCTGACATTAAATGGTCAAGGAAGAAGATAATTTTTGTTGAAATGTCTTTACTACCCCCACAGTCCGGTGACCATGCCAACAGCGAACTTGATTTATTTTCCATTCGAGTTACACAAACCAGTTTAGAAAAAGGATAATGGATTTTGTGTACAAACCTGTATCATCCCTAACAGATGAACCATCCATCGAACCATTACGAGTCAAAGCTGATTTTATATCGATCTTTCACAGACAATGATATATATAAAGATTAAAATCATGAAACCCGATGGTTGCGCTTTCATGGATGTGGAACAAATTTCCCCTTCAACAACTGGTTACACGCGCTATTTATCAAAGTGGATATGTTTTTAAACTAAAAACATTATCACCGTAGAGCAATACCTTTGCTTATAGATCGTACATTAAAACTTTAATAAATTACAACAATGAATTCTAAATAACTCATCTGACCTGTGGTCTATGGAACGCAGACACCACGAATATGTTTTAAGAGATTGTCAATGCCAACTAGGGATTTGAGGCTCGTCGTAGTCTCTCTTCAAAAAGTATGACGGTCGTTATTTTGGGGTGTCTAAATGGTGACGTTTTTAACCAAGAGAAATATATTTTATACGGTGCTGAGCTCAGGGTGAAGTTGGTCCGTTCTAGAGATGGGTTCATCCTCATGGCCGCCCCATTAATCTCTCAAATTAAAGTCCACATCGTTGAGGCATGTCTCTTAGTTTGACGTTTCAAAGTAGAATCATCTGTACTGCTCACCATTACCTAAGTTTCAAATGTCAGTCCTACAAAATATCCCATCACCCAAGCTGAAGTCAAAACGCTCATCATTCCTTTGGGCATGCAAGGGGAATAGTTGGACAATGTATTCACGGAACTGTTACCACGAGGGTGCATCGTGGAATTAATATTTAATGCGGCATTCAACGTAAACATCAACAGGAATCCTTTCAATTTTTAAACCTAAGATATGTATCACTCCTCGCTGTATGAGAACGGGAAAAAAGTACCGTCCAAATTGTTTCAGCTCGATTTCACTAACAGGAATTAAGTTCTGTCCTACCACACGCTGTTGTCTGGGACGGGTATCTATTTCATCAACGAGATGATATCAAGCGAGAACCCTACCCTAAGGGATAATATCTCATGGCTTTTTATCTTACACCAAATCGTTCCACCCACATTTCTTCTTTTTGGAGTCTGACGTGGTATGTATCTCGGATCATCGAAATGAGCTTTACTCGATCAGTCAACTAAACCGTTAATAATGTCGTATAAACAGAATTTGACAGCATCATCTCCATTGACAAGAACAGAGACGAGGGAGTTGATTCTGGCAGTTAATATGAGCGACGTCTAACCATATTCCACGTCATTTAAATTATGGACGTCATTGTGGATTTCCAGAGCAGTGTCAAAAACTACAAACAAAACATCGTCAAGGAATTGAGTGGTTCATCCATATGTGTCACATTAATCGACCATTGTGTGTTTACATCGCCCTAAGAATACGATAAACTCGACTCCGCTGCTGAAAACACAAGTCTACACTACACTGAATTCTCTGTGATAGTGATGATGTGTGATGGGGATTAAAACATAATCAAACATCTCATCACGCGTTCCACACTGCGCGAACAAAAAGTTTTGTCAAAGGGTTAGAGAAGAAATGGTTTATCGCCAAATACACACCTACACTGTACATCGATCTGCACGTCAGACGATGCCATACATGGCCCATTGTAATGTATAGAATTATTTGTGTTTGGCTACCATCATTTGGGGACCGCATAATTGCAGATAGACACGTACACCATAAGATGTTCACTGAAAACTAACCACCGCTTCAACACTTCACGTTCATCCTTTCTTATAAACTGCCAACAATTATAGCCACATTGCAGCTATCTTAGTCAATATTTACACATACTACTTACCCATGACTCATTGTATTGCCCTCTTTATTGACAAGAACGTCACGGGAGATTAATTTTATACTCATGGATAAGGCTTGGATGTTCATGACATTTCATAACTTTAGTTCCACTTTTAATTTAATGATTAATGAATTATTATAAACAGTTTTATACAACCCTCACACAAAATATACACATCTTATCTAGCATAATTTAATGTTTTGAGCAGTTTTTATTTTAGATAATATTTCCACAATTTTGGGGGCATAAAGTTATATTTTGTTAAAAATTACTTAAATAACTGTATATTTATAATTTCTATCAAAAATAATGTGTACTTCACAGTTTATATTAATGTTATTATTATGGAAATATTTTCCGACCAGATTACTTGGAGGTAAGAATCATATTTAGTTTAGCTTTCTCACAGCAGATTCACTATGCGTGAAAACTTCAAGTAGTGTATACCTGTTCGAGAGAGACCGTTTCTGAAGAAACCTAGGTAGTAATAACTATGGAAGCCTAGCTGTGGTAGGTGGTGTTACTGACCTCTTAGTGGAACTGTCCTTCCCTACCCCACTGAATTATTGTTCCCTTGTAAAGACTTTCATGATTATCCTTAGAATTTTACTCTGAATTAGTTGTGAGCTTATCGGATCAATAATTAAAGACTTTGTTGACAAATTTCTTTTATTGCAAGCCACTTTCTTAATTTGAGATATATTTATGATAATATTCATTTAACATTAACATATTTTTAGGGCATATTTGTTAATCTTTATTTCAAATATTGGTATTTTTAAGAACATATTTGTTTGCATATTTCGTGATTTTTAAGGTCCTAAACATCCGAACCTTATTTATGGACAATTTCCATGTATAATGTTGCACTGGGCATTTATAAACAAAATTTTTTCCCTATGGACACACAACACGATTCAACTTCAAGACATAGATTCGGATGTATACAGCCATAATTTCCACATGTACTCTTTTAACCATGCCCAAAATATTCGGATGAAATCTGTCCTTGCCCTATTTTCAATCATCAATCGTATAGACAGCGATGCCAATGTGTTGATGTAATACAAAGTGTGTTTCAAGACGAAACCGCCCTGCCACTCCAGCCTCCATTCAGTGTTCACCTTGTCTTTCTCTCCAGATGGTCCAGCCTCCATTCAGTGTTTACCTTGTCTTTCTCTCCAGATGGTCCAGCCTCCATTCAGTGTTCACCTTGTCTTTCTCTCCAGATGGTTCAGCCTCCATTCAGTGTGCACCTTGTCTTTCTCTCCAGATGGTCCAGCCTCCATTCAGTGTTTACCTTGTCTTTCTCTCCAGATTGTCCAGCCTCCATTCAGTGTTCACCTTGTCTTTCTCTCCAGATGGTCCAGCCTCCATTCAGTGTGCACCTTGTCTTTCTCTCCAGATGGTCCAGCCTCCATTCAGTGTTCACCTTGTCTTTCTCTCCAGATGGTATAGAGGAGCGTCACGGTGGAGAGGCATCCGTCATGTTACTTAGTCTGCTGCCATAAGTCGTAGCGATCACATTCATTGTCAAATCTTACTTGGAAAACCAATCTGAAAATGTTTGCACGCGCAAATCAAAATCGACAAGTCCAATCGTCCTAACAGGTGTATTCAGCACTATGTTCCCTTTCGAAGTTGTCGACGCTGAACGGGTCATTGTTTGCATGAGTGTCAAGAGCAACTTTACGCTCTTTGTCCAGCTAGGGAAATACTTTGGGAGCTGTGTGGTATTTATTCGCACTGTCTGGCAGGAATTGGTTATCTTAAAGTCAGTCATTTTGAAGTTTTTCAACAACACCCAAACTTCTCAGATGATACATCTGAACAATAGTAAAATCTCTCTGAGATGTATGGTTGTCATCAGCAAGAAATGAGACACTGAATTTAAACAGGTCTTAAATCTTTCCCTGACCTAGACGCGTATCTTTGAGGTTTGGGACCTAATCGACGTCGACGTAGAACGAAGAGATATGTGGTTGATACCTGCTGATATATATTGCTATGATATGACCTACACACTCGTTAGAATGTATGTCACAGCTTAACAGAGGCCAAGGATTTCGTTTATCTTGACCAACGTATGGTGGAAATGTACATTAGAAACTTGAATCTAATTAGAGCTACTATATTGGACTATTACCTGCTGGATTGTGAACTGAAAACAATTTTACCAACGCTTCTAGGGAACGTTGTAGAAAATCGTTTGAAAAGTTAAATGTGTCACTTTCGTAATAATGTATGGTTATTTTGTTCTTAGTAAAAACAATGTATTACAGATAGCTCAACTTGTTTTTTTATTTAACCAATTCTTATTTCCATATGTAACTTCTTTACCGTGAAGTAGCACATTGCCTACAGAACACCGTTAGAAACACCAAGAAAATTTGATTGCAGCTTTCACCTCGGGGTATCGACTTTTGGATCGCTATCTGAACCTTTCAAGGATTGTCTTTGTCTACCAGTAGCTATTTACAAAACGCCTTGTTGACAATATTCGTCAGCTCCTGATGAAATCAAAAGCGACGTTGACATCATTAGTTTACTGTGTCAGGAATATTCGATTGCTTGTTCTTGTTATAGCCAATCCCGTAACTTGTTTAACCTAAAGTAGCACATTGTTTGTTAAACGGATCGCTGAACAACCGTGACCTTCTGGGTGTGAGAAGGGGTAGATTGGATTCGAAAGTAAAAATCCTAAGCTTTCACACTTTGTTTCTGTCAGCTTCCTGTGAGGTTCCGCAATGAAAGGTTGCCGGGAAGCATATACTTCAAAAATACATTTCCTAATTTGTTTCAACCTGTGAACTCTACCCGCAGCCAAAATACTTTTTGGAATAAGATCCTTCCAAGACTCACTGCCCATAGACAAAAGAAGATTGGAATTAAGAACCCCCAAACCACAATAACACAATGGCACTAGACACTGAGTCTAATGGGCTAAGACAAGCATCCCTTGTGGGGTTAAGTCCCCCCACATAGAAGTAGAGTTTTAGCTCCAAACAGCGTCAAAGAATAGGGGAGGTGAACCTAGACAATAAAAAACCATTTAAATAACTGAACTATGTTTCCCAGGATTGGGAGTATGTTCACTGTGGATTACGGTTAAAACAATTATGGGGGCCCCCAAAACATACTGCCCCTAGATACCGCCAAAAAGGGCTAGTAAAATTCCGATTACACACCACCCCTATATATTGTCAAAAAAAAAAGCTAAAAGCCCCCGCAAAACACACTACACCCTAGACAAAAAATATATATATATAAAGTGATAACCTAGGTGACTGCGAGAATATTGAACCACCATACGTACGGGGATTAATCATGCTGCCGTGTTAAAGTGAAAACAAGGTTTCACGTAGGTTTTTTACAAAACGTAAAAACTTTCAAGGACCAAAACATGACTGAGCATTTTAGTGATTGCGTGAATTACTCTACCAAATAAGCGTACTCAAATCTCAAGCGAACGCTCTGCCAACTTAACCAGTTACGTTGTTAATATATGTGGGGAAAGTGTGAACTAGGGTAGGCCTATAGCTTGTTTTTCTGATGAATTGACGGGAAGGGCACCTCTTAAATAATACCAACTTTATCGAATCAAAATTTAGCCATAGATGTAGGTAAAGAGAAAGAAGAGAAACATGTAAATCACGGGTGCTTTGACTCTAGTGCTACAAGGTAGATATAGACAAGGGGAAAGAAGAGAAACATGTTTCATGCTGCCGTGTTAAAATGAAAACAAGGTTTCACGTAGGTCTTTTACAAAACGTAAAAACTTTCAAGGAACAAAACAAGACTGAGCATTTTTGGGATTGCGTGAATTACTCTACCAAATAAGCGTACGTACTACTCGTGTGAATCACAAGCGAATGGTCTGTCAACTTAACCAGTTACGTTGTTAATATAGTTGGGGAAAGTGTGAACTACGGTAGGCATATAGCTTGTTTTTCTGATGAATTGACGAGAAAAGCAACTCTTAAATAATACCAACTTTATCGGGTAAATATTAATAACATTCTACTATATTATCAGTGTTATTTTTATAGGTACACTATTAATAATAATAATAAAAACTGACAGCATCAGATCAAATGATCTGACTACTGGATACGAAAAGTAGACCTACTAAATTATTTTAGCTGTCAGATATATCCATTCGAAATAAAATTGAACCATAGATGTAGGTAAAGAGAAAGAAGAGAAACTTGTAAATCACGGGTGTACTGACTGTAGTGCTATAAGGTAGATATAGACAAGGGGAAAAAAGAGAAACTTGTAAATCACGGGTGCACTGACTGTAGTGCTACAAGGTAGATATAGACAAGGGGAAAGAAGAGAAACATGTAAATCACGGGTGCACTGACTGTAGTGCTACAAGGTAGATATAGACAAGGGGAAAGAAGAGAAACATGTAAATCACGGGTGCACTGACTGTAGTGCTACAAGGTAGATATAGACAAGGGGAAAGAAGAGAAACATAAAATTACGAGAACACCGACTGCATCGTTACCCAGTTACGTTAACATTGACTATGGAGAACTTGTTAACTAAGATTGATATTGAGAAGGGAACACCATCGGACCAAATAAAGTCATAGCCTCACGGATTGCAGAACCTCTAGTTTGGTTGCAAAGTTAACGTAAACTTTGTGTGAAGCTTACTAAGCAATTACATTTTTCTAACCTGTTGTCGTAAAGCTTTTACCCCGATAAATTTGATATTCACACAAGATACTTCATTGAATTTATAAACAAAAGAAAATTAAGCAGGTACAAAATTACAATTGAATTATTTAATTATGAATTCAAGTGACATATTTTATTTAAGTTAGGTATTTTACTGCTTTAATTCGTGAGAACACGTTGTTATTAAATGAAACGATGGTCGAGGACGATTTCACCTCTAGTTCCAACAGATTATAAACACCCACAAAAAACTACACCTTTCTAATTGGATGGTCAAAATAATTAGACCTAACATATCAAATACTCCTAATTTATATAGTTAAAACTATACGACTTTGTCTTTATTTTCTAATTCTAAATTTGGGTAACCTTCCAAAATGCAGGTTTGTACTTACGTGGGGCTGGGGGCACAACCGGGTGGTCGTTATCCCCATCTTTGCCAGTAGAGAGGTTGTCAGGGGGCACGCTGTTTCCTGGGCGCATATATTTATAAAGTATATATGCGCCCACGGAAAGGCCTGGAACAAAGATGTATCGTATCACGGTATAGTGCTACATATATCTATAGACAGGACACTCTTGGACAGGTTCATTGGACTATGTCTGGAACAAACATACATCGTACTATCGTATTCAAGTGACACTTTTTTTTAAGTTAGATCGTTGACTGATTTAATTCGTGAGAACACATTGTTATTATTTTTGAGATGCTCAAGGACCATACTCCCTCTAGTTGGCAGGGCCGGCAAAAGATTTGTGTGTGCAGCAAAACTCACATTTGCGCTCCCCTCCCCCAACTGAAAAAACTGCGGATAATACTATATATGGCCATTTTAAAACTACACCCTTTTTATACATATTTTTACTGGCGAAATTAAATTTTTTCAAATAACTTAAAAAAGACTACATACATAACAGTCAGGTGATGCCGTAATTGTGTTTTCACCTTTAACATCTATTAGCTTTTCTTTATTTTTTCTTACTTGGAAATCTTTTATTGTTTTCTACTCTAAAGTGAGGTATACAGTATACGAATATACAGTGAGATATACAGTATAATACACTTTCAATAACTACAAAAACGTTGATTTTCTTAAAGATTATGTTTGGGAAATAAAAAGAAAAGTAAAATGCAATATTTGGTTTCATTTCCTATTTAGTTTTTAAGTACACGAATCATGATAGAACTTTCTACTACTCACACAACGTAATATATTTTACAAAAATTATCAGGTATATTCTAAATCAGGGGTCCCCAAACTACGGCCCGCAGGCCAAATCCAGCCCACGGAATGTGTTTAGCCGGCCCACGGACGCTTTAAAAAACAAAACAAAAATATGACACACATCGAAATGATAGTTCTCCTTAATGCAATGTATAAGATCCATGCTAGACACGTTCAATAAAGTGTCTTTTGAGCAGAGGGTCCGGTCCAAGGTACGTTTCCTATTTGAGGAGGAAGGGAGTAATTATGTTGGCTGCACAGCTTACATTTAAGTCACGTTTAACTATGGTTATAAGATATGCATTATATCAAAATGAGATCTAGAACAAAATTATATATATATAATGTGTTTATTGTATATATCGTGTTCAATCCATCCCACCTAGAACTTTGAATATTCTAATGTGGCCCTTTACTTAGTAAGTTTGGAATCTAGAGACTGGTCGTGGAAGCTCGAGCACTCTACAGAATCTAAAGACTGGTCGTGGAAGCTCGAGCATTCTCCAGAATCTCGAGACTGGTTGTGGAAGCTCAAGCATTCTCCAGAATCTAGAGACTGGTCGTGGAAGTTCGAGCATTCTCCAGAATCTAGAGACTGGTCGTGGAAGCTCGAGCATTCTCCAGAATCTAGAGACTGGTCGTGGAAGCTCGAACGCTCTCCAGAATCTAGAGACTGGTCGTGGAAGCTCGAGCATTCTCCAGAATCTTGAGACTGGTTGTGGAAGTTAGAGCGCTCTCCAGAATCTAGAGACTGTTCGTGGAAGCTCGAGCATTCTCCAGAATCTTGAGACTGGTTGTGGAAGCTAGAGCGCTCTCCAGAATCTAGAGACTGGTCGTGGAAGCTCGAGCATTCTCCAGAATTTCGAGACTGGTTGTGGAAGCTCAAGCATTCTAGACTGGTCGTGGAAGTTCGAGCATTCTCCAGAATCTAGAGACTGGTCGTGGAAGCTCGAGCATTCTCAAGAATCTAGAGACTGGTCGTGGAAGTTCGAGCATTCTCCAGAATCTAGAGACTGGTTGTGGAAGTTCGAGCATTCTCTAGAATCTAGAGACTGGTCGTGGAAGCTCGAGCATTCTCCAGAATCTTGAGACTGGTTGTGGAAGCTAGAGCGCTCTCTAGAATCTAGAGACTGGTCGTGGAAGCTCGAGCATTCTCCAGAATCTTGAGCGCTCTCCAGAATCTAGAGACTGGTCGTGGAAGCTCGAGCATTCTCCAGAATTTCGAGACTGGTTGTGGAAGCTCAAGCATTCTCCAGAATCTAGAGACTGGTCGTGGAAGTTCGAGCATTCTCCAGAATCTAGAGACTGGTCGTGGAAGCTCGAGCATTCTCAAGAATCTAGAGACTGGTTGTGGAAGCTCGAGCATTCTTTAGAATCTAGAGACTGGTAGTGGAAGCTCGAGCATTCTCCATCATCCTCCAAGGTTCTGGTGATGGAAACACCTTCTGGTGGTCGAATCTCGAAGTTGATGGTAAAATGGGGCAGCTTGGGTAAGTAGATGGTTACTTCCCTTCGTGTATTTAAATATTCATTATGTACTTGTAGCTAAGAACGATGGTACACTTTAAAACGACACTTAAACGAGCTATACCAGAAGAGTAGTTGCCGTATGTTGGCCAGAATTGTTCAAACATTTTAATATAGATGTCGTCATGTAATCAACACAACAAACCCAAACCCTATAGCCACTTATTATAAGTTTTACAGACCGGAGCCGCTATGTCTTTATTTATACAGCTCTTCAATTGCTATCACGAGGCATAGTTAGTCCCGTTTCAGACCCACTGCTTTACAGAAGTTTCTGGAATAGCTGTGGAACGTACTCATGGATCAGTATGGATCTGTAGCTCTAACCTCTTTACCATAGAGGTGGTCAATTAGACACTAAGGGAATTAAAATAACTTACATTTCTTGATAAGACTGTTATTTTTATCAACCTATCGGTAAACGGAAAAATGTAGTATTTTTTACATTGGTACAATAACTCCAAGTCTCAATGTTATAATTTTAAAAATGTGTTCAATGCTACCTCTCCATTCATAGCTACTCCATTTAAATCTATCCCTCCCCTCAATGCTACCTCTCCATTCAATGCTACCTCTCCATTCTATGCTATCCACCCACTCATGCTACCCCTCCATTCAATGCTACCTTTCCATTCAATGCTACCCCTCCATTCATAGCTACTGTGATAAAGGGCATAATTTGTATTGAAATAGCGCTTACCTGTTTGACTATTTCTGATATTAGTTAATAGTAAAAATAGTCACCAGGGCTAGAGAGAGTTTTATCAGGTTTAATCTCTTTATATTGAAAAAAACAATTAACACGCCTTAAAAGTTCAACTCTAAAAACCACACAAGCAATGTTATATTCCAGTATATATGTCATAGTTATGGTAACGAACTATTTAAACCCAAGGTGTTGTTGTTTAAACTGGAAACTGAGATAGCGATGCTGATAGTCATTTGTTCGTAAGAAGTGAGTCTTCATCACCAATATGGCTCATATATTATTTGTGTATGTCCAACTTTCCCTACAGAACACCTTACCCAAATTATTCTACCAAATATATTCTCATTCATTTTTAGGTGAGAAGTTATGTCCATGGGGGCAGAAGTCTCTCCAAAGCTAAATTTGTATGAAGTGCAGTTTGTCTGATCTATTTTAGTGAAGAAATCACATCTATCATATTTAGGTGAGCAAAAGCCCCCTAAAGTATTTTTTTAAAGTGGGCCTTACACTTTATTCTAACTAATTTAGAGAAGAAATGATATAGCTATCATTTTTAGTGAGGCATTTTGGTAAGGGGACAGTAGTCCCCCGAATATATATTTATATTTGAGTAGTCCATTTGCAAAACTCGTTATGTCCAAACAAACAAAATTTCAGAAAAGGCAAAAAACTGCCATTTCGTTTGTAATTGAGATATATATAATTTTTTTAAAAAATACTAATTGCTACAAGCTATATATTGACCAAGGGATAGCAAAATAAAAATGATATAACTCACGGAAAGTAAAAAAAAACTCTTGGAGATGACGAGTTTTGCAGCATTCTGAAGGACATAACGAGTTTTGCAACAGTATTAGAAATTTCACATTTGCAAATACCTTGAAAAAGTATTCCATCTTAAAGGGCTACTAAAAAAACTCCATGCAGATCAAACTATTTTATTTTTTACAGTAATTAAACTCATACTTTTTTATAACTTAGCATAATGTTAATATTATTTATTCAATCAAGTGGTCCTACTCAATGTTCTCAAAGCTCTCACTTTTTCATTAATTTTCTTTTTATACAACCAACCCTTCCTCTTCCTCCAAAATGTCTCCAATATCTGAGTTAAATTCATTTGGATCATTCATAGCTTCCTGTT
>CABFWO010008331.1:0-18448 GCA_902155825.1 Timema genevievae | reverse complement strand
AACAGGAAACAACAGATAACTCATCCGTCAAGCGAAGACAAGTCAACGAAAATATTTACAACAGTTCTACTTGTCAACATCAGAACGATAATGCTTATGTAATGGTATTCACACGCTAAATAGATGTACATATTACTTCCAATTAAATAACAACATTAGTCTTAAGATTGGATATTAGAGGGGGACAAGAAATTATACAAATTGGTGTCAGTTCATCTCATACGTTATAATTACAATTATAAAATAATTTGTTTAATACCTTTGTATCGCCATACGTTGTTACATGATAACAGAGATCCATAAAACCAAGTGAGTCACAAGACTCCAAATGTGAAGCAATTGCCAAACAAATTTAAGCCTCAGCAGTCCAGATATTATTCAATCAGACCTCAATATAAAATTCAAGTATTCCTACATACTGCCTTAGTACGAGTTAACGATTCCCGTTGAAACTTTCACACAGTTCATGCCACAATTGACAGTGTTTTTTCAAACAGACTTTATCATGGAATATTTTTTTCGAGATTTCCGGCTGAAGAAGAAGAAACATCCAATAAATCTGCAAACCTTCGGGTATTTAGTCTCACAAACCGATTCATCAGTCACTATATAATTTCAATGTACAGTGAGGCCACCTTGAACTTCAGTTAAATGAATTTTGGCAGCTTGAAGAAATGAGGCAAGTGATTTTCTCTTCCCAAGAACTATAATGTGGTATCCTATTCCAATATCATACCACTAGACTGGATACAGGAATATTTGTTGAGAACTTCTAACGAGAAAAGAACACAAGACATTTGAGAAATCTAAACAAATGGCTACACATCCCTTCTAAATATTGGAACAAAATGAAACATTACTTCTAAAATCAATAAAGTTCATGCCTGATTTCGAAACCTGTGGCCATATGGAAAATATTGATTAACAAGATGACCAGAATTAATATATGTCAAACCACCTTGTTTTCAAGCGGAAAAGTTCTACGATTAATACTCAGGTCATATTCGAAGTTTCAAAAAATAGATAGTAAAAATAGCCAAAATAGATAGTAGCTACAGCTGTCCTGTGGCTCAAGATTATCTCTGATTCTCATTTATCAGGTTTCATATACATCAGATAGCATTTACATGTGACATATAAAAGATTTATCATCAGATCAGGATTTGTCCCAAATACAATATTTTACAGTGCATAATTTGGCGAGAAATGTCGCAAACTCAGCTAGCACTCACCACTATAACATATGGAGCGCCAGCCACACAATTTTAGCTACAAGATGCTTGAAGAAACTTGCCAATGATGAAGCCAAAACCTTTCCAATTGCAGCCCCGTTCTTTCTGCGAGATCTCTACGTGGATAAATGCATCTCTCCTGCTGATAAACTAGAAGACGTCCTTATAATTTGATTGCATCCTCAAGAGCTTCCCAGTTATAGATGATTGACACTCAAAAATTGGTGACCAAATAGAGCAGAATTAATAACTACAATCTAATCCTTTGATACAGTATACCCAACATACCTTACGTATTTTAGAACCATAGTGAAAATTTGTCACATCTTATCGCTGAAAAGGGAGTAATCACAAAATGCTTTATTTGGTAAAGTTATTCTCTATCTTTAATCCTAGGTACTCATCGCTCCTGTATTGATTCTGTTCACTTTATTTATTCAAAAAGTACATCCAGAAGGTTGATTCGGATTGTCTTTTAACACCAACACTCTTGAAAGAATGGAAATATATATATTTAAATTAATTTTCTGCAATCATTTATATCGGTATGTCTAAATTTGTGCTTGGCCAAGCTGTACCAAAGAATATTCAAATTCATTGATTCCCTCATGCCCCAGTTAGGCTTACAGTGGCAACTTTTACATAAGATCGAACAACAAAGAAAGTAAGACAGTCGTTAAGTTCTCTGGGCCAAATCAAGTGTTTATGCATTTAAATTATGAATTATTTCTATATAGTATGATTTTAATTTATAATTATAATGGGATTGTGGCTGTAGAATTAATCTCGCTAAAACATTTATGTAAAAAAAAACGCGCCAAGCTCTACACTAAAAAAATTCTCCTTCAGCCTCGGATAGAAGTGATATCTAATAGAGTGCCAAGTTCAACTTGCAATGACTTTCAAAATAACTTTTCACTTCTTTTTTACATTTTGTTTCTGCAACAATTTCAATTATTTAGGTTCATATAATATATTAAGATATATGTGGGTAAACATATATGAAATAATCCAGTATTCCAGTCTATCTAAGTTCGAAATTGGACGAGAAGTGACAAGTTCTTTGGAAATATATTGGAAATTGAACTTGGCTCTTTTTATATCTCAATACTTTCCGAGGATGAATAAGAATTTTTGTAGTGTAGAACTTGGTACGGTTTTTACATAAATGTTTTGGTGTGTATTCAATAGTTTTTTTGAAGATTATATATAAGAATACGCTTATTTAAGTAGGTACCTGCTTATCATCAGGAGGCATGTGCTCACTTATTAAAGTAAATGTGGTGCAACAAATAGATAGAGAGATGGGAGAGTTCTATTAAAACTTTAATGGATTCGAGGAAAATATTTGGTATATTTTGGAAACATGTTGAAAAGTTGATATTCCAATTACTTCTTCTATGCCAATTTTAATTTTCATTCTCAATTGTATGTTGATTGGTTAAAGTAATCCTTTACCCCACCCACACACATTTTGGGGCAACCTGATGAAAAGTTGAAATTTCGTATTTTACCCTTGGTCTATCTCCAAGCTACTACCTACCTATATACCAATTTTCAAAATTCTAACTACCTTTTTCGAGTACCATCCTCTCTCCCCCCATTTTGGGAAACCATGTTGAAAAGTTGAGATTTAGTATTTTACCCTTGGTTTATCTCCAAAGTTCTACCTACCTATATGGCAATTTTCAAAGCTATAATTTGCCTTGGTCAAGAAACATACACCCTCCCGCCCCTCCTTCCCCACCACCTACATTTTGGGAAACCATGTTGAAAAGTTGGGCTTTTATATTTTACCCTTGGTCTATATCCAAATTACTACCTGTATGCCAATTTTCAACGTTCTAATTTGACTTGTTCAAGTAACACCCCACCTCCCCCCTACTAATTCGTATTCATTAAGATTGTACATTGATTGTTGTCACAAGTTTCTTGCTGTACACAAACTGTTTGCTCTACTTCTATGGATATTATCTTTTGAAATTATCGATCTAATTCAAATCTTTCTAAATTTTTTTTCAAAAGGATTCTTTCTTCTATCCTTTTTCTCCATTTAAAGAAAAAGATCGCAACAAATTACAATACTACTGTAAAACACCTTTGCCAACCAATACAGCCATTGAACCTGAACTTTGTGTCCATGCGGTCTTGTTAGAAACTTTTCGGGTCTTAAAAGATAATTTAAAGATAACCAAGCCCTCCCCCTTACCCCCTTACGCATTCAACCTGGCGTATTTATTAGGGGTTTGACAAGAATAAAATGAAGGTAAAGTGACCTATTGGAATATTAAATAGAAAATGCATGGTAATTGTAGTTTTTTGGGGTTTATTCAGTTTTTCCATAGATAAACACACACTTATAATCATACTGTTGCAAGCGTAAACTATTTGCGATTATTAATGCTAAGTTAAAAAAAATAATATCCTTTTCAATTAATAGTTTGAAGCTTAAACACATTTATTAATTTCTATATAATTTTTTTATACAATTATTCCATGGTTTAATTCAATTTTGGGTTCTGTCATAATCGTTTGGCATATTGATACCTTAAATTCGAAACAATAAATATTCTACTATCATTCATGATAATTGAGATATAATCAGAAGAAGAATTACCTTTGGGTAAATTTTGAAAAGCGAGTTGCGGTTTGCCCCTTTAACTGTAAGCGAGTGCTACTACCCACACCTTATTGAACAGGATTTGTTTTAAAATGTCTAAAGGTTAATTCTTCAACAACTTGTGTTGCCAAGTTCATCTTGTGAGTCAGAAAAAAAATTAGTTAGCCAGGTAGACTAAGAGCCTACTTAAGATCAATAATAACATAAAAACCACTAGATCACGTTGCGGTTTGTTTTGCACACAAAGACGCGTTGAATAGCATCGATATTAAAGAAATAGTGAGGTGCTTTATTCAGAAAAACGAAAAAAGAAGATCCACGTACGGATCAATGCATTATTGATAAAAATAATTTATCTATATAATTAATACAATATCCAAATAAGTTATCATATCAAGTATTTGTTATTCATTTGGTAAAAAAATTATATTTTTCCTTTAATGCGAAGAAAAAATGGTTTGTTCCCAGAGCCGTAACAAAGAAAGGAGGCTTCAACCCCACTTACGAAAGTATGAACAATAGTATTTTCGTTTTGTTTCTCGTCAATGTCTAGGCTTGTAGCTTATTGGAATATATTCAATTTTCTAGTAGCTATAAACTGAATTATGTATTAGAACACTCTAATATTCTTCATAAAATATTAAATTAAAAAGAGTGACAACTCAATTCGGGGACATCAGCATTACAAGTACCACCACCCTTCCTCCCTTCCTTTCTACCTGTTCAACTTAAAACAGAAGAGGGTACGGACTTAGTTAAATCTGTGACCCAGAATAAATAGGATATATCGACGACCATGACGTGTAGTGTCGATAGTATTGACAAATTATGATCTGGTTAGCAGAAATACTATAAAACTTGTGCTCCGAGATAACCAAGATATGTTCACAATCATTTAACTTGAAAATAGAGAGAGCCTTTAATCTCAACACCAAAATTGATTAAAAATATATTTATGATCACCAAATAGAATTCAAATGAAAAATTTAAAATTAATCATCAAGGTCACTACACAAGAAAAAAATATGATCATTAATGCATAAATAACAAATTTAAAATAAATAAAGTAAAAATGGCAACGAACGGCTAATTAAATTAAAAATTGATAGAAGACAGGGGCTTCGGAATTTTTTTTTGAAAATGGGTCCGGAGGTTCTGACCGGGCAAAATTTTCGACCTTGAAAGACTTTTGAAGCTTCTTTAAAGTGGGTTTATTTTTCACGTGAAATACTTTTTTTGTGTGTCTTTCTTTACCATTTGCCAACATAGTAGGAACTTGGGTAGAGAACAAAATTTGTGTAATAAGGGTGCATGGCAAAAAAAAAGGGCGGGGGCTGGTTTAGGAACGTCTTGGCTAACAAGCCAAAGGGGTAATCGGAAGACCTTCTCCAAACTTTTTCAGTAATTCAGATGCCCTTAAATGCTTCATAGAGTGATCATCATTTGGAAAAATTTACGAAAATTATACTCCCTAGATATAATTTGAAGTGGTTTTCACTAAATTTTTGTTTTTAGTTTACAGTATTCTAGAAGTTATTTAAAGTGTTCCACAACTGGAAATATTTTGAAAATTTAATTCCTCTGGGCTCTATATAAAGTTGTCTTACACTGACAATTTTTTGAAAATCAGATATCCTTATAAAATTTTTAGAATGGTTCTTTAGTGACAAATCAAAAAAATGTACGTGTCTAGAATCTAATTTGAGGTTTTATTTTAAAATCGTGGTTAGAGTTTAGTGCACACAACAAAATAAATATAATTTATTACATTTGTGTATGAGAGCCACGGGTCTTACTACGTCTCAGGACTATTCATAAATTATTAGTTATTGTATATTAAGGACACTGTAATTGAAGGCGGTAAAATGCCTGCGGGGAAATATTTACACATCAAAATGTCTTCCTATAATATTTAATTTAGGAAAAATCTTTCAAATACAGATATAAAGTTCGTTTGTTCTTAATAGTTGGCACTACAAATCAGTTATCTGCGGTACTCAAAACAACCAATAACAAGTCTTTTGTTTCTCTCATATTTTGAATTTACTCTGAGTATCTCGACAAATATTGTTCAAAATAAAGAGCTTGGGAAAAGGTCATATTATCTACCCACTTACATTTGTTATGGTTTTGGAATAAATATAATAATAAGAATTAATAGCCAGAGCTATTATTTATGCTTATTAGTGGGGATTACTCCACCTAGATATCATATTCTGAAAATTGAAAAATGACACCTGGACACGGGTTCGATTCCCGTGTCCAGGTGTCATTTTTCAATTTTCAGGATATAAATATAATAATGTTTTGCAAACCTGATTAAATGCCCCTAATGTAGTTTATCCCTCCATACCCCCTTACAAAAGTCCATCCACCCCTCATATTATGTATTGTCAATTAGTTAATCACATGACTTCATGCATGAATATATAAATGTCGTTTTACCAAATTTTCTAACAATCAAACGTTAAGTTTCTCTATAATAACCCTTTATATTATAATGTAGCTTAGCCTAGTGATTAAGCAATGGCCCTATATCATGGTGTCATTTTACTTTAAAATATATTATCAAGGGTAACAGTTGATTATAATTTTAGGTCCAGGTGCTTTCTAAAAATACATTTTTTTTACTCACATTCAAACAGTGCTGATAGGACTAACACTTTAAAATTACTTTATTTCCCCAGGTTTTCCAGCCAAAGAATATACTTAATTTCCCAGTTTTATAATAAAAGTTATATATATATAAATTATCATAGTTTTAATTTCCTTTTATTAAATTATTCATTGCAAAAAGATCAACAAGAAATCACAATAATTGGGATAAAACTTATAATTTACACTTGATAATGCTCTAAACTTCGTATTACACAGATTATTGCAAAAAAAATTGAAAATTTCAGTGACATTTTATAATTTCTAAGATTTTTCCTTGACTTTTTATTTCACACCCAACTACTTTAATAATATAGTCTTTCCCTCTCTTTTCCACGTGCACCCAGCTTGCCATGAAAGATATCCGTCTCACCTTGGCAGGTTACTCTGTGACTCATGGGACTAGGGCGTATTTTATTTTAGGAGGGTTCCAAATTGTAATTTTATGAGATAATGTTAAGACTTCTGAGATATAAGAAAAATTATTTAAAAAAGTGGCATTGGAACCTAATCTGTGTGTGTGTGTGATAGAGAAGGGACGGAGGGGAAATGACAAGTTTTTTTTAGGGATTTTCATTCCACTCTATCCATTTAATATTTGAAGATTGGATGCTCTAAAATTATTTGAACTGGTCTTAATGTAACCAGTTTTTAAAAATTAGAATCTTTAAATGACTCCAGAATTTTTTTAAATATTGATGCTCAAAAAAGCAATAAAGACGGCTCCTCGCATGATTTTTGTATCATAAAATTAAATGTTTGGAAATTGGATTCCTTTAAAATTAATTTGAAATTATTATCGCTTGGAATTAAGAAACATTTTAAGTTATCTTCCACCCATACATTTTTGAGACTGGGATGTTTTTTAGTTGATGATGTATTTATTATCTCTGAAGATCGGATTGCAGAATAAAATTAAGAAAAATAGTTTCGAAAACTTACTTCTTTAAAAAATTATTGCTAGCAAAACTAAAAACTTCAAATTTTTAAATATATGGAGGGCTTGCACTCCATAGCCTTTCATTCGCTCGCCTATGCTATATATCTATTTTCTGGGCTACGCCATAGTTGAACCACGCAAGGTAGGCCTGCTACCTTTCAGGATAAACTAAGTGAACCTTGTCAGGACTCATAATGTGTAGGGAAACGTAATGTAACTGAAACCATAGTTGATTAAATACCTAGTATTTTTAATGCAAACTATGCATACAACATAATAACATATAATGAAAATGATCATGTAATAGACATCCAAGGAGCCAACAAGTGAGAACCAACTGTTGACTATCACAACAAAGATTTAACTTAGGTTTAAAAATAATAAAATATTTTACTAAAACCACAACCAGAAAGCATGTTAATTTACGTCCAGTTTTTTATTTTATTAGGGTGGATAAAGATATGGCAAATTTAAAATTTGAACTGTGGTTGAAAAACCACCTAGTGTGCAAATTAGACTTAAAATTAAATTGTGAAACATTAAAAAATTGTTCTTATCTCGGTCATAAATGTAGATAAATATGTATCTTTGACTTAACTACTGTTTTTTAAATTAAGGCAATCACAAATAGGCCTTGTTCTATTTACTAGATTTTTGTGAAACTTTTTCTTCATGTGAGAAAAATATAAACTGCAAAATTAGAACTTTTCAGTTTTATATTAAATTAATTATATATTTATGGCTTCATTACTTAAAATGACCAAATTTATGGTCACAGTTGTATGTTTTAATACATGGGTTTTGAATTTACCTGGGAAATATTGGGGGTTGGTGAGCTTAAGGTAGTCCCAGCCCTCAATATAAAGACAAAGGGTGCTCAAGCCCCCCATTCCTCCCTGTTCCGGAGATCTTGATAGGAGGATAGAAGGACGAGGCCTACACACTTATGAGGAAATTGTAAAATAAAACACAACAAAACACATACTTACATAGGTCCCCTTCTTCAGCAGAAGGAAGTAAAACTCAAAAATGTTTAAATAAATGTCTCAATTTTAGAGATAGGTTGAATCCTCTATTTCTCAAATCCAAATCCAATTTTTTTTTTTTCGTATCTCGAATCAAAATTCGAATCATTGAATCTTCAAAAGTACATTTTTTAACTTGTCAAAAAATTGAAAATTATATTTTTAAAAAGCAAAAAAGTACATAAATAAAATAATAAATTGTTAACAAAATGTATTACGTTTGATCAGCAGCTTTTAATGGAAACTATTTAAGGAAACGTCATATTTACAGTAGTGTTTTCATTTCATATTCACTTAGTTGACCCATTTGGAAATAATTTTTACAATACCTAATACCTTACTTAGAAGTGAAATTAAGTTGACTATAATGACACATGAGTTAGATCCGTCTAAATTCAGAAGAGATATATATTTATTATCTAGCTATTTACTTATTTTAATTCTTTGGCCAGACATGGTTAATCTAAAATTAAATAAATGGAATTGTTAATTGTGTCTGAATGATCTAGTAATGGGTTTATGTAATATTGTAGAAATGGATTTTATTTATATAGAACATTAGCATAGCAAATAAAGCTTTTTTTAGAAGGTTTGGTACCACCGACCATTCCTATTCTGTTTAATTGCTTTTTCTATTCCGTTTCAAGAATAAAAAATACACTAAGCAATGCATTATTTTTTTGTAAATGAATTTATAAAAAAAATGTGATTTTGTTCTTTTATTTTTTACATAGGTGAAGATAAACTGTCATAATTATTCTAATAACACGAATCTATGTAATTCCTGAAAAATTGCATTTTGATATCAATCCAAGGCTTTTATATTTGGATTAGAGATTTTTTTTTTGCTAGATTCTCTATTCTCGAACTTTTCGAATACCATAATCTTCAAGGGATTCGAGTGTACCATCTCTAGTTTATTTTAATATTAGGTAGAGAGAAAGTATGTGTGGTGCACCGTACCACTTATTTGGTCTGTGTGTAAGCGATTACTTCACATTAAAACAAAACATTATTGGAAAACTAATATGCTAAGTTATTATTATTAGAATATAAGATTCTATTGAACCTTACAATAAACAATCAAATATCAACTTTTATCTGGTGCATTTAACTCATTAAAATATTAACTTTAACCTTAGAATTTAACAAAAAATACCACTCTAATCCTCCGACACCCCTAGAAAAATAAACATAATATTTTATACATATATACTTACATATATTATATCAACATTTTGTGACACTTTTTTAATATTAAAATATTTTCGCGTCCTTGAACTCTACAATGCCATTAAATTAATTAAAACATACCAAACCATTTCTAGTAAAAATAACATCAAGCTTGAAATTAAACCAAAGAATAAAATATAAAAAGCTGACTGCAAATGTAATTCACTTAAAGGTTTCAAGTTGGTAGGTGGCGTCACCGTCTTTGAAAAAGAGGAAAATTGAAAAATAACATCATCTTTCCATTTCTTATACAAGCCACTTTGAAGAATACGAATGATAATAGAATTTAATCTATCTAAATAAGGAGAGTTTTTTCCTAGCCTGAATACATATGGACCAGCATAAAAATATTCTTTCATTAGATGAAGCAATGGTCTGCCGTTATCTTGATACTCACGTCGATTTATTAGATAAGTACCATATACTGATCCTGTCATCAAGCAAACATTACGATGGAAAACTGCGTCATGCAAAACTTTACTATCATTGTCAAAAAAAAAGACTTGGAAATAAATCTTTGAATTAAAGGATTCTCAACAGCTTTTGGATTAACTTTTGATATTATATTTGGATCGTAGTGGAATATAATTTTAAAAGTTGATGCTTCTAACTCTGTTAATGTGTTGACATCCGGGTAGTATTTAGGCTTGAGTAAGATAGCTAGTTAAGGAACCTTGATAAGCATTGTTCATGATTAGGCTATATATCAAGCATAGCAACAAGAAAAATCTTTGCGATGTATGTATTGGCAATATTGCTGTTGCGCCAGTTACGATAACCTGATACGTTTCCAGTAGTACACTTCTGCCTGCTGTGTCATCTCCATGTCGAGTGGTGAATGTAATATGTAATTTACCGGCAATCGCAACGATTCCACATGTAACAAAGTGTATCCACCACGTTTCTTCTTTAAAAGGTAAGATAAGATTCATATATTCAGGTATCTGACGTGCTTTCGGAACAAGGCAAGTGTACATATCATAATAATGAGGATATGTCATTGCATCTAATCTGGCAAGTGAAACACCGACCGTCATCCCATCTATGTCTGGTATTCCATTGATGAATATATCTAACGAAGTACGTTCGTCATCGTAAGGAAACGCCCAGACATGTATATTTTTAACTGGAGGTATAACTGTTAAAGTCGTATTCATGTGTTTAAGAACTGCTGAAAGCAAAAGTCCATTTGCACCTTTCAATATCTTCTCACCGTTTGAATCAATGCTCTCAAAAATGTTTGGAAAATAATTAAGCATGCAGACTTTAAAAGGATATCCATGAATGTCACGCAGTTTCTCTGAAGGTAATGTTTTCTTCCAATTATTTACAGGTAGCTTAATTTGGTCCACGATACCTTAGAATGGATTGTAATTGAGCACTTGAACATTTCCATCACTTACCAGTTCCCTTGAAGTTTGAGAGTTGACCAAAGTATTTTCTGACAGTGAAAATAAAACAAGAATATTCAATAGTTTATACTCCTCCCAACACTGTTTGAATACTCCTTTAACATTGGGAAATATTTTGTAAACCGCACTCGTTATTATTATAAAGAAATATCCTCTACTGTTCCACATATTTAATTCATTGATTGGGTATGCAGAGTTTACAAAGCAGTTTTCTTCAAGCTCGTCTCTAAGATAAATAAAAACTTCACTTTTACCGGCATAATTGAGGGCTTCCTCCTGTTCTGGTAGAATCGTGTCATTTTGAACAAGTATGAGTTGCAAGTTATTGTAATGTACGTTATGAAGAAAACCATCAATAAATTTATCATCAACGTTTGTGTGTTTAGTAACTATAATGTGACGTATATCTACAGAGTTATTTTGTATTAAATATATCAAAGATGTTGTTGTTTTACTCAATGTTTCTCTATTCTGCGATGACAAGGGATGCACATCTCTTAGGATAGAACTATTCTTAATATATTTTGCATAAAAGAGAAGTGCAATGAAATGAAAAACCAATGTTAAATCCATTGCCTGCTACTGTGTAAACCAATCTCTCAAAAAATTCTTAACAATAGGCCTACAGTCTTTTATTTATCTATTTTTCTTTTTAATATTCTTTAAATTATTTTCCTTTAAACGATACTATAAATTGTGTGTTGCATTGGTTTCATGGATATTTTAGGTGAGTTTTATCTTGAACCAAATTGAATTCACATACTATGTTTCCATAAAGTTAAAACGGTTTTATGTGATTTTGAAAATAGTTTTAAATGTGTTGCTAGTAATTTAATTTGTTCAAAATACTTAAGCACCTACCTGGAAAGTTTTAAGATTATTTACTCATTTATATAAAAGAAAAATCCAATATATTCTAGTTATGAATCATTTATTTTAGTAATTATTTAATTTATTTCTTCTCGCCAAACAATTGAATTAGAATAATTTTAATTTTCCAACTGCCTTTCATATGTTCTAGTCATAAAAGTGAGGTTCCAACCAGTCATCATAGAGGCATTCATATCCCACTTAAGCTTCGATTCACTGAATCGGTTTTTATTTTTACACAACACTAAGCATACAGGTTATTGAAGAAAATAGACTTTAATGTAAGTAAACATTCACAAACTTCATAAACACAGTTGCCTCTAGAATAGCTCAGACATAAATGTTTTGAAGTACACTCCATTTAGCTGAGAGCTCACAGTCTTAGCACGATGGGATCCTATTATATAGCTGTACGATAGTTGAACTATATTCCTGTTTGATGTTAAAACTCTGACTTGCATCTAAAGTAAAAATATTTCTCTGTGTAACAGAGAGCCACATTTTAACGAGGCGTGACAGTTTATTTCAAAATGGTGACATTATATTAATGCCGGTATATCTACAGTATGTAAAACGACTTGTTTCATTGTGAGTTTATTAATATTTTAACTAACGTAGCTTGAAATTAATTTGTTAATTTAATTTCACATACAGGTTAAAATTTAAATTTCTAGTTTAAACACATCAAACCTTGACTAATTGGTCAATATTGTAAATTAATTGAAATATCAAACTTTTTTTAGAAACACTAACTCAAAACATGGTAGCTAATATACATATGATATGCTTGGACATTAGAATAACGGTCTGGAATGGTCTCACGGTTATAAACAAAATAATCATGCAAATACTAGCCTTGTCGTGCATACACATTTGCTTTTTTATTAAGTCTAACCAATGATTTCATATCATGTGAAAAAGCATTTCAATGTATATTTTCTAAATGAATTGTTGTTAACATATCACCTAGAAACGTAAATATACTGTTACTAAGACTAAAATGCCCAAATCAACACATTTTCGTAAAAAGGGGTTAACCTACATTAATTTTATCAAACTAAGGCTATGTACAAATTTGTGTTCTTGATTTGATTCTACATGACCAGTAAAAACTTGCATATTGTATTCTAGTAAATATATCTCATCATTACTTTGGATCTAGAACGAAAAAAAAAACAAGTTAATTAAATGGAAATTACTTGTTTAACCTAGGCGACTGAATTTTATCCTATCTTACTTGTTCTAATCTAACATTTCTAAACAAACAACAAACATGAAGAGCCTGTATAGTGTTCTATTAGATTTTTGGCATTATATCCATTATATTATTCATTGTATCCACCCGAATACTCGGCTTCCATTCGGACATTTCTCGAACAAACGAGGCTTATAAAAATCCTGCAATACATTTACAAATAACGGAGATTAGGTCTTAATTTTTATTCTATTAAGTAGATAAAACGATTTTACTCAACTTCACTACATGTATGCTTTATGGCAAGAGAAACAGTATACAGGCTTTGGTGACCGCATGGTCTAAGGTGTCACTCTCGCAATAGACTAGACTGCTGATTACATGGTGATCGGGGCTCTAATCCCAGTCGGGTGTACTGAGAGTAGTTTATCCTAAATTATTTTTATACTCTCCCTCCACGTAAATACTAGTACACTTATTCTAAATTCAACCTTCCTCATACTTAACTCGTTAGAGTAAATAGTACATTATGCGTATAGCCTGAACAGGTCCTAAGAAATCCCCATTATCTTCATCATGAACAGTTTGCAGTCACTGGCCGGGTCTGTTTGAAACATAATCCTCTTCAACGTATACTTTCTTGCCACCACCTTTCTTCCTCCACAATATTACCCAGTCTTATCCTCTCTCCTCCACACTTATCTGTACCCCCTTATCAACCTTCCTTTCTCTACAATATTACCCAGTCTTATCCTCTCTCCTCCACACTTCTCTGTACTCCCCTCAACCACATTCCTTCCTCCACAATATTACCCAGTCTTATCCTCTCTCCTACACACTTCTCTGTACTCCCCTCATCCACCTTCCTTCCTCCACAATATTACCCAGTCTTATCCTCTCTCCTCCACACTTCTCTGTACTCTCCTCATCCACCTTCCTTTCTCTACGATATTACCCAGTCTTATCCTCTCTCCTCCACACTTATCTGTACTTCCCTCATCCACCTTCCTTCCTCCACAATATTACCCAGTCTTATCCTCTCTCCTCCACACTTATCTGTAACCCCTCATCAACCTTCCTTTCTCTACAATATTACCAAGTCTTATCCTCTCTCCTCCACACTTCTCTGTACTCCCTTCATCCACCTTCCTTCCTCCACAATATTACTCAGTATTATCCTCTCTCCTCCACACTTCTATGTACTCCCTCATCCACCTTCCTTTCTCTAAAATATTACCCAGTCTTATCTTCTCTCCTCCACACTTCTCAATACTCCCCTCAACCACATTCCATCCTACACAATATTACCCAGTCTTATCCTCTCTCTTAACACTTCTCTGTACTCCCCTCATCCACTTTCATTCCTCCACAATATTACCCAGTCTTATCCTCTCTCCTCCACACTTCTCTGTATTCCCCTCATCCACCTTCCTTTCTTCACAATATTACTCAGTCTTATCCTCTCTCCTCCACACTTCTATGTACTCCCCTCATTCACATTCCTTCCTCCTACAATATTACCCAGTCTTATTCTCTCTCCTCCACAATTCTCTGTATTCCCCTCATCCACCTTCCTTCCTCCACAATATTACCCAGTCTTATCCTCTGTCCTCCACACTTCTCTGTACTCCCCTCATCCACCTTCCTTCCTCCACAATATTACACAGTCTTTTCCTCTCTCCTCCACACTTCTCTGTATTCCCCTCATCCACCTGGCACTTGGTCTTCCTCTTGGCTTTCCGCTCCCCACCTCAATATTGTACTAACGTCCGCATAAAAACGGGGTTAAAGACGACAACACTTATAATTATATATAATAATGTATTAGAATATTTATAATGTATAATATAATATAATATAATATAATATATTGTTAAATTTGTGGGTGCCACTCCTCCTTAGGATAAATAAAATAAACTTCTTTTCCTCCGCTAGCTCTGAAGGAAGCACGATGACCCTTAAAACTCGATACTACCGTATCGTATATGTTAGTAAACGCTTTCTGGACTATGCTACATTAGTATTTAATAGTTACACTACTTACAACAATAGTATGATCAACATCGCTACAAAAGTTAGAGAATATACATAAAATATAACATTGAACAATCTAAAAAAATAAATGAATGATGAATCAACGAATGAATAATTTTAATAGGGTAGACTCCAATAACAAAAAAATATATATAAGAACTCTCTGTGGATTATTATTATTAATTTTAATATTATTATTGTTACTATTATTATCATGTCAATGTTTCCACATCCAAATCCTACCTATGGACGTCCTTTCCAAATCACAATTATAAGCCTACGAATTACATACAATATATTTTGAACAAAATAAATAATCAATAAATACAAAATCTCATAACATGGCTAGATTTGGGAATTTTAAGAATATAAGACCAGAGTGAAAAAGGTGTGTGTGTGTATATATATATATATATAATACTATTTAAGTTTATTTAAGTTTTTTAGTTAAAAAACAAACAAAATTATTTTAGTATCGTTGACAGTAAAAAAAAATTATTATTTGTATTAATATTTTAATATAATATCGTAATTAGTGTTTTGGAATAGATAAAGTGTCTGAATGTTTTAGTATATTTTGAAAGTTTGAAATAAATCTGAATGACAATTGAAAAGGATAGAGAAAAAATATAATTATCTAAAGTTGAAGATTTGGCTGAATCTTACCAATAATATATGTTAATGGTGAAAGCACTAAAATGTAGGAGATTTGTTTCCTATTCCTAATTTCACAATAATATTCCACCCCTTCTGAATGGCAATAGTATCTAGTTCTTCGCAAGACTCTCAGCTTTCTATTGGTATATTTATATTTCACCTCTTAACTGGGATTCCAATTTTAAAACTAATTTAGTCAAACACAGACGAACAAATTGTCAAGAGAGCATCACTCCGCACCTTTGCGGTGCGGCGTGGACAGTATAGCCACCCACCGCCGGAATTAAATGTTCGGGAGCTTCCAAATGGCATTTCTTTCACATCCGTTGCACGTGTGACGATGTAGTAATTGTTTCCAACATTACGTACAAGATAAAAAATATTATATACAACAACTTATTGAACAACAAACATTCTTCTTCTTAATTATTAGCTAACTTAGAAATTTATTCTTCGTGATTAATAGCTAACTCAATTTTATGAAAATAGGTGAAAACTTATTCAAGTTTAAATGAAAATACAAACTTATTTTGCAATAGAACTCAGTCTATAAAGAATATAAAAATGGTTAGAAAATGCGATGCGGTGCGACTCGTGTAGCCACTTGCTAGAAAATGCAGTGCGGTGTGGTGCGGCTCGGCTACGTATAGCCACTTGCTAGAAAATGCAGTGCGGTGTGGTGCGGCTCGGCTACGTATAGCCACTTGCTAGAAAATGCGGTTCGGGTCGGCTCCGTGTAGCCATACCCTTAGAAGGATAAAAATGTTAGATGTGTTCCATTTAAAAAAAAGTTGTTATTTTAATTATTTAAAACATTGTGATCTTCCCTTCTTAAAATTGTGAGTGAAAATAAATTGTGTTTATAATGCAAATCAACATAGCACGTTATGCCATGGATATGCTTTTAAAATACATTTTAACTCACACAAAATAAATAATAAATTGTAGAATATTTTACACATCAGAAAAACAAATGGGAAAGTATAGGATTCAGGAGAAGTGAGTGAAAGTGAAGAAAGTACACAGTCATAATTTGTCTGGTTAGTGAAATATGAACCAATACTATTAAATAAATCACAAGTTCCATCTATGAAAGCAGCAAAATATGCTGCAATGTCTAGGTTATGTAATGCTTTTGAAAAAATTTTTGTTAAACCGATAACAGCAGAACAAATGAAAAAGAAATTAAATAACTGGAAGGAGAATTGAAAAAGAAGACTGATAAGAACACGACAGAAAATAAGAAGATAGTTCTGAAACCATGGGAAGAAGAGCGGCTAAAACTGCTGGATTTTAAAGAGGAAAATCCATCCATTCCTCAAATACCAGGTAAAATTACATCAAAATTAACATAAAATTACATATTTAATAAAATAAATACCTGCTTCGGCGGCCGCACTGTCTAACATGCTACTCTCGCACTAGGCTAGGTGTCAATGACAGGAAGATCGGGGTTTGATCCCGGTTGGGTGCGCTTAGGTGGTTTTACCCTAAATGGTTTCCCACGATCTCTCTCCACGCAAATATGGGTGCACTTTCTCTAAATTCAACCTTCATCGTCCTTAACCCAATAGTGTAATTAGTGCATAGGTGTATAACCCAAACGGATAGTAAGACGCGTTGCTAGAAATAATTTTAAACAAATGCAAAGTATAAGTGTTTTCTGGCCCAACTAAATGATTATACCCACAAGTGTTTCTCCTCTCATTTCAGAAGCCCTGGCCAACCTGAAAAATCAAGAGAGTACTGATGATAGTAATTTTGAAACTAATTTACATCCCCAAGAAGTTTCAAGTTCGATATTTCAGCCCACAAAATATAATATTGAAATACCATCAAAAATAAGTTCAGATGATTCAGTTTTTGAACCCCTTGAGACGGATGGTACAAGTGAGCTCTCAAAAAGCGAGCTTCAGCATTTGGTTCTTTTGTAACAATTGCACTACACTCGAGAAAAAGGACGAAAACTAAGAGGAACGTGTAAATTATTCTGGTAGTTCGACCTGGTTATCTGATGCACCCACATTTACATATTTGTAGCTTTATATTTTCACTTTACAAGAGGATATATATAATATTTTTTATAAGTATAATTTTTTTGTAATTTTATATTTTAATGGATTCCTGCAATGGTTGCCTTTTATAAACAAAAAACTGACCTAATTAATTACATATCTAAGTCAGAGAATAACGAGTTTTAAATGCTGATTAATTTATAACAATAATCCGGGAAATTAGGATTTTTTTCCTCAGCCTTTATATTTGCATCCATAGAAAAAATACATAGAATAATAATCATGAATATTGAAATAAAACATAAAAGTGAAATATATGTTTATTATTAGTTTCATTATTATTTTTATGACCTTCCTTTAGAAAGTGGTAAGGATCAACAATTCTTATAAATAAAATATTGATAGGACACATTTTTACTGAAGAAATATTGAAGTAAAAATACCTAATAAAGATAAACAAAAACACACGCAGCTTTTGTAACTAGGCAACGATTGGTAAATGTGCAATTTCATCCCTTTTCCTCAATCCAGCTTGCCTTGCCTTTCATCGCCTTCATCTT